>JAULCF010732354.1:0-21485 GCA_032361265.1 Devaleraea mollis | reverse complement strand
TTTTTTTTGTGTTTAAACTTTATTGATGGGCACAGCCCATCCTACAAGAGCTGATTAGATTGGTCGTAAGTCTTCCATAATCTGCCAACCCACACCCTCAGGTGTCGTGTTGAGCTTTTCCTGAATAACATCTGCCAACCACGGTAGTATGCCACCAACTTCTTCTATCTCCACATCTTCTTTATTGACTTTAACAACCGTAAATTGAAACACGTTTTGCGTTGAAGCTAAAGTTCCATTATCGAAAAATGTAAAAGGTGGCTGTATCTTATCCCAAAGTAAGTGGATGTCACCATCTAGTTCTTTAGGTAAATACTCTCCAAGATCAATATCCTCTTCTACTGGATACCACAGGTAACCTTGTAATAGTTTGAGGACATAGCCTTCTTCTTTATTCAAGTCCTGTAATGTATCAGCTGTGTGTTGTTCAGACATCTTGTACCGTCTGAGCAGATTTAGTCACAGGTTTATTGGTGGGTTTAACTTGCTTTTTTGCCATAGTTCCCATTGTGCCATTCGCATCTCGCTGTGCCCAGACTAAAAAGGCTGCAACTAGTGGTGCACCAAATCCAACGATGCCACCAATCTTCATAATCACTCCTGCCCAGCGTTGATCGCTCAATGGGTGAAGGTCAAAAAAACGAATTGGTGAATTAGCATAGGTCATGTAAAGCACTTGGTCAGAAAATGTGATGATTGCAAATACACCTGTTTGAATCAGCGGTAGTACAAATAGGTACAGAATGCGTGGTCCAAAGTGTAGGGGTGGTAATTCTTCAAGTGGACTCATGACAGGCCACCAGACTACCAGTGAAATCACAACAAAAAAGATGTGTTCAATATGGTGGATAAAAGCATTGTTGAGGGCACCATCATAAAAGAATGGGAAGTGCCACATTGAAAAGAAAAAGCTAAATACAAATATAGCGATAATGGGTCGAATCAAAAATTTTGCAATTGGTTTTATAACAGGGTTGAGCAATAATGGACGAAGTAACCAATTTGGCATACCCCAGATCAACATAGGTGGGACTACATAGGCAATGATCAAGTGCTGCAGCATATGTGCACTTAGCAGATAATTTTCGGCTAAATCATGTAAAGGAGAACCTTCTGCCAAATAGATCAAGAACAAGGCTGAGAAAAAAACAATAGCGTAACGCAGAGGAAAGCGTTCATTTGCTGCTATGCGTGAACGAAGTGGTCCAATTGCCAAACCGTAAAGAAGTCCTGTTGTAAAAAGTGTACCGAGTAAGGTTGGGTCAAAGCGCCAAGCGAGTAAGTCCATAGGTTTATATTAGCTCAAAGAAAAAAAGTAAACGGTGAAGCTCGTCCCAAATTTCACTAAATCCATCAGCTGTTAATAAGCAACAGGTACAACTATAAAATGGCAGTTGAAGGGGTAAGCGTGTTTTTAAGTGAAGCGCAAAAACTGCCAAGGGCAACCGTACAGAATGTTACTTGGTTCTGTAGAAACTATCTCCATATGCCAAACTAGTTAGCGGTTGCACCCTTAAATAACAGTTCAATCCAAAGTAGGATGCTATACTAAATGAGAACTTATATAATTTCACTAACTTAACTATTTATCTACTTCAAGTAAGGGAGCAAAATTATGTCGGAAACATCAGAAACTAACGCTGAAACAACTACATCTACTACTGTAACTAAATCTTCAAGTAAAAAACGTTTAACCCGTGATACCGATAACAAAATTATTGGTGGTGTTTGTAGTGGTATCGCTAATTATTTTGAGATTGATCCTGTTTTAGTACGTGTCATCTTTGCTGTTGCACTCTTTGGTTTTGGGGTTGGACCATTGGCATATATTTTAATGCTTATCATTATGCCAGAAGCCTAAACCTGACTAGTTAATTTTAGAGAGTACTGCGTCTGTTACTTCTGTGGTTGAGGCATTGCCCCCTAAATCCTTAGTTAGCGTTGCGCCTTCTTCAGTAACTGCTTCGATAGCATCCAATAAAACTTTGGCTGCTTCGGGTTCGTTAAGGTGCTCGAGCATCATGCTAGCCGTCCAAAAACAAGCTATTGGATTGGCAATTCCCTGACCAGCAATATCTGGCGCACTCCCATGAACAGGCTCAAACATACTTGGAAAAGTACCTTCTGGATTGATGTTCCCTCCAGGTGCTATACCCATACCACCCACAACTGCAGGTCCAAGATCAGATAAAATATCGCCAAATAGATTACTAGCCACAACTACATCAAACCAATCAGGATGTTGCACAAAATGTGCACACAAAATATCAATGTGAAATTGATCTGTTGTCGTACCTGAATAGTCACTACTGATAACTTTAAAACGCTCATCCCAAAAGGGCATACTGTGGATAATACCGTTTGACTTGGTTGCAGAAGTTACATGCTTGCGTCTTGTTTGCGCTTGCTCAAATGCATAGCGCATAACCCTATCTACCCCACGCCTAGTAAAGACACTTTGCTGTACTACAGTTTCGTGTTCAGTACCTTCGTAGAGTCTTCCGCCAATTTCGCTATACTCACCTTCGTTATTTTCACGAACAATTAGAAAGTCTATATCGCCAGCTTCGATTCCTTTGAGTGGAGAAGAGACGCCTTTAAGAAGTTTTACAGGACGTAAATTTACATACTGCTCAAAAGCTCGGCGAATGGGTATGAGCAAACCCCAAAGTGAAACATGGTCTGGAACATCTGGACGGCCTACTGCGCCTAGAAATATTTCGTCAAAATCTCGTAAGCTATCTAGCCAGCCATCAGGTGCCATCTTGCCAGTCTTTTCAAATTGCTCACATGAATAATCAAAAGTCTGGTATTCAAGTTGGAAGCCACTGCTTGCAGCAACTTTATCGAGCACACGAACAGATTCTGGAATAACTTCATTGCCGATGCCATCGCCAGGAATTAGTGCTATACGGTAGGTATTCATGTTTATCCTTCTCCAAAAAATTTCAGCAGAGCGTCAAGTGTTTCTTTAGGTGCTTCTTCTGGTAAATAGTGTCCACTAGGCAGTGCCCAGCCTTGTACATTGTTGGCACGTTTGCGCCATTCAGCTAGGACATCATATTTCTTACCCACAAAACCTTTAGCACCCCATAGTGCTAACAGTGGGCAGGTGATAAGATTGCCAGCATCAATATCTATTTGGTCGTGGGCTATATCAATGGTTGCTGAAGCTCTATAGTCTTCGCAGCTAGCATGAATTGTTGCTTCATTAAAACAACGTATGTACTCTGCTATAACCTCTTTTGGAAAAGCAGTATCATCTCGTCCCCACTGTCCCAACTTTGTTGTTAAGTAATAAGCTGGGTCAGCCCCAATCATTCGCTCTGGTAAAGGCGCTTTTTGAATTAGGAAGAACCAGTGATAATAGGCGTCAGCAAATTCCATGTCGGTAGTGGTGTACATGGTGTAGGTTGGCGCAATATCCATGACTACAAGTTTTTTGACTTTTTCAGGAAAGTCCAAGCTCATTCGGTGTGCTACTCGTCCACCACGGTCATGGCCTGCTACATAAAATTCTTCAAAGCCAAGCTGTGTCATAATCTCTACTTGGTCTTTAGCCATTGCGCGTTTTGAGTAGGCTTCGTGTAAGACTGTTGTTTCTGGTTTAGAGCTATCACCGTAACCACGTAAGTCACTTGCTACTACTGTATAGTGTTCTGATAATTGTGTAGCTATTTTGTGCCACATCACGTGATTCTGTGGGTACCCATGAAGTAATAAAAGGGGTGGGCCACTGCCTGCTTTGACAAGGTTAATCTCTGCACCTGTTGTGCGGAGTTGGAGTTTTTCAAATCCTTCAAACATTCCTACACCTCAATATTTTGTAGATTTGCAATCATCGCTAGTATATAGCACTAATCATGTTTAAAGAGGTTTGTCATTTCAGGAAGTGTGTTTACTTAGCCAATAAAAAATGACCAAATGGGAGCAATCCACATTTGATCATTATTATTGAAAGATTATTTTAGTTCGTTTTTATCTATTTGCTCGGTTATTCTGAATTTGTCTTACTAGAGCTTGTGCTTCTTCGTGCCCCTGATTGGCAGCGAGATTGTACCAGTAGAGGGCTCGAGCCTCACTTTCATTAGCTTCACCATATAACCCTAGTCTATACATTTCCCCAAGTTGAAAAAAGGCAGGTTCATAATTTTGTCTTGCTGAGACCATAAACCAATCAAAGGCGAGTTCATAGTTGCGCTCTACACCAAAACCATTGAGATACATGTAACCCATGTTGAATTGTGCATACCAATCTCTGGTTCTTGCAGCTAGTTCAAACCATTGAAACGCAACTTCCATACTTTGAGGAACACCAATACCCTCTCGGTATAGCACACCAAGATTTGTCTGGGCAACTTGGTCGCCTTGTTCTGCGGATTGACGGTACCAGTAAGCAGCTTTTGTAGCATCTTGTGTTACGCCTAAACCATTTTGATAAAGTACCCCAAGATTGTTTTGAGCAATGCGGTAACCACGTTCTGCTGTTGCCTTTAAGTAAATAAATGATTTTTCGTACTCCTTGCCAATATCGTATGAACGACCTAGTAAATAGGCATTTCGTAAATCTGGACGTGCGGCAAAAGCTGCCTCGCAAGCTGGAATAGCCTTAGCAGGGCTTAGAAGATTGGTATAGGTTGGTAAGATATAAGAAAAATTGTAAGGGTCTTTTGGATGGCTTGCTACAAAATCGCAATCGGTTGGAAATCTTTCAATATAGTCCAACATAGGTAGAAGTTCTATACCTAATTCAGGTTCTGGATAACTAGCCACTGCTGGTTGAGTTTGTTGAGTCTGACTAAAACCCTGTGTGCCAATAAAAACTACTAATAAAAGTAAAAGAATAAAGTTTAATTGATGCATTTAGATTCACCCAAAAAGTTTATAGCATACTCAAATATTAGATTCAAGACCCTAAAATACTCATCATAAATTTATAGAGAATTACTTTTTTAGGTGCCCCTGTTGATATAACTTAGGTCTATTGTCTATGTGACTATTTGAATGGTGACCATTTGGATGGTGACCATTTGGATGGTGATCATTCGGATGAATTATCCAAACTATCTAAAAAATAAAGTTATAGGAGCAGGTTATTGGACGAAAACTTCTAGATTTTTCTAAATCTGTGTACCATAGTAAGAACACAAGTATGTTTTGCTAACGTTTGTGCTGCAAAATGGTTTCTAAACTAAATTCCACTTAGTAGGTGAAATACGTATGTCAACAATCAATACTGAAGAACACTTTCAAAACTGGCGTGAAAAAGAAGAATTAGCAGAAGCTATGCTTCCCCTGATAGGAAAGCTTTACCGTGACAAAGGTATTGTCTTATCCATTTATGGACGCAAAATCGTTCGGGAGTCTGCTGTGGGTATCTTAAAGGCGCACCGTTTTGCAAGACAGTACACCAATACAGAGCTATCGGTTATAGATAGTTTTCCTGTTTTGGAAGCGCTTTCTAAGCTGGACCTTAGTGCAGCTCGTTTAGACCTTGGTAAACTCACCAACCTGTATTTAGAGAAGTCTTCACAGGATTTAACAAAGAATTTAGAGCTGTTTCTTGAGAGTAGTTTAGAAAGCATCTCGAATAAAGAAGGTTCATTACTCGATGCACCTCGTGATGTTGTCTTGTATGGCTTTGGTCGTATTGGCAGACTACTAACAAGAATATTGATAGAACGTACAGGTAGTGGCGACAAATTGCGTTTACGAGCAATTGTGGTTCGTAAAGGCAGCACTGATGATTTGTATAAGCGTGCAAGTTTGTTACGCCGTGATTCAGTGCATGGACCATTTAATGGCACTATTCAGGTTGATGAAGAAAATAACGCCATCATTGTAAATGGCAATGTAATTCAAGTTATCTATTCGTCATCGCCTGATAGTCTTGACTACACTGATTACGGCATTGATAACGCTATTGTTGTAGATAACACAGGCATTTGGCGAGATAAAGATGCGCTTGGTTTGCACTTGAAATCTAAAGGTGTTGCTAGAGTACTACTTACTGCACCTGGTAAAGGCGCTGTCAAAAATATTGTTTATGGTGTAAACCATGCTGATATTCAGCCTGAAGATACTATATTGTCTGCTGCAAGCTGTACAACAAACGCTATTGCACCTGTGCTCAAAGTTATGAATGATGAATTTGGTATAGCGAATGGGCATGTAGAAACCATCCACTCCTATACGAATGATCAAAACTTGATTGATAACTTTCATAACAAGGAACGTCGTGGTCGTAGTGCTGCACTGAATATGGTCATTACTGAAACAGGTGCTGCTAAGGCTGTTGCAAAAGCGCTGCCAGAACTAGAAGGTAAGTTGACAGGCAATGCAATCAGGGTTCCTACGCCGAATGTTTCTTTGGCTATTTTGAATTTGAATTTAGAAAAAGAAACGACTAAAGAAGCGTTGAATAACTATCTTAGAAATATATCTTTGCACTCAGAATTGACTGAACAGATTGACTACACTTCATCTACCGAATTAGTGTCGAGTGATTTAGTAGGCTCGAGCCGTGCTGGAGTGGTTGACTCAGAAGCAACTATTGTTCAGGATAACCGTTGCAGTCTTTATGTCTGGTACGATAACGAAGCAGGCTATAGTTATCAAGTCGTTAGAATCATCCAAGAGATTGCAGGATTACACTATCCATCTTTACCACTTAATAAAGAGTTAGGCTAACACTTAGTACTTAACACCTAATACCTAGCATCAAGCACCTAATACCTAACATCAAGCACCTAACATCAAGCATCTAGTACCAGCGATAACCTGTTGCTATAATAGACGTCAATTGTGATGATTTTGCATAGGTGCTTGTAAGTGAGCGACCACTTGTAAACCCTAGTGCAGAGAGTGCTGTATCTATTGCGTAATCAGCCCAAGTCAAAATATAGGAACTTAGCAAACTAAAAGCATAGTCGTTAAGTGTGGCTTGAGTAATCTGCAAGCAATTTTGGTAATCGTTAGCGTTAAAATTTCGGTTATAGCCAAGTTCTCTAGTACAGTCAAATAAGGCTTGCACACCAGACTCAATAACATTGGCATCTAGATAATTACTAGAAGTATTATTTGTACTACTAAAACCTGTGTTACTAGTATTTGCATTAGTACCAAAGCTTCCGTCACTTGGTGCTGTATAGCCATATACGTTACCACTATAGGGTGTACATGACGATAGTAGAAAAACTAATCCTAAGAATAGAGCTGCTACAAACATTTTTTTAAAAGAGTTTAAGAAAATGCTTTGAAGAACTAGAGTTTTAGAGTTAAGTAGATGCAAACGCATAAAAGACAGTGTAGAGCAAGAAAAATGAAACTTAAATTAGTATTTTATTCTTTTCTGTATTTATGCTTTGTTCTAAAAGATATAGCTCTTATTGACTGACTAGTCTATTCTTTTTTAGGAAACCCTAACTAAAAAATCTTAGTTAACATACGTTATGAACCACACAACTTAGAGCTGACATAGGTTTTTCTATAGAGCTTTATAGTTTTGTACTCTTCAAATGCTAAAACTTTAGAGTTTCTTAGTGGAATAGTCCTGAAACTTTCGATGCACACAAATTATCATATGTATAGGTTTTAGCTTAAGTATGCTTCTGATGCACTACGTTAGTGAAGTTGTAGATTTAGGTATTCCAAAAGTTCTTTATACATGATTAAGTGGTGCTATTTTGCTATATTGCTTTTTGCTACAAGAAGGCTATCATTCGCTACTTAGAGGACATTAATTAAAGGCTCGAGCGCAAGCTCGAGCCTTCTAAAATATATTTGATTTTAGGGACTATATAATTACTAGCTCAAAATAATTACTAGCTCAAATACTCCATAGCTACCGCTACAGCCGAACCATAAGCAACATCTTGCCCCAACTCACGCAAAACATCTTCCAAGGCAGCAACAACCGTAATAACATCATAGTTATCTGCATAACCCATGACCGAAGGTCTAAACAAATGTGGCTTGGCATGGTCCTGTCCACCAGCAATCGTCATACCTCGGCTTGCAAAAGCCTTAACAATATCTGGCGCAAGAATACCCTCAGGCACACGCAAAGCGGCTACGGCAGGACTTGTACGTTCTGCAAATGGTGTACAACCCATCGACACAGCAGCTTCAATAATAGCTTGGTTCATACGCTCTCTACGCACCCAAACAGCTTCTTTACCTTCGCTCAATAACATGGCTAAGGCAACGTTTAGTGATTGCACTAAACCTACCGCAGCAGTATAAGCAGTTTGACCTTTTTGCTGTGCTGCACGTTCTTTGCGTAAATCCATGTAGAAATAGCTATTTAAGTTTTCAGCCTGTTCAGCTTGCGCCCACGCTCTTTCACTCAGCCAAGCAAAAGCTAAGCCAGGAGGTGCCATCAAGCCTTTTTGAGAACCAGAGAACATACCGTCTATATTCCAAGCATGTGGATCAACATCACAAACCCCAAGGCTAGTTACGCAATCAACCAGCACAAAAATATCAGGAATAACTTCTTTTGCTGCTTTGCAAATCGCTGCAACATCGTGCAAGGCACCTGTTGATGTTTCTGAATGTGTAGTCATAAGCGCTGCACAATCAGGATGCTCAGTTAACAACCTTGCAACTTCTTGTGGGTCAGCAACTTTGCCCCAGTCAAGCTTGTACTCAATAACTTCATAACCGTAACTCGTTGCAACTTTAAACCAGCGTTCACCAAATTTACCTGCGTTGATGCTCAAAACTTTCGAGCCTTTAGGCACAGTGTTAATAAGTCCAGCTTCAAAAGCAGCAGAACCTGAAGCCGCTAAAATAATTACATCTTCGCCAGGCACTTTTGCCATCTCAGCAAGACGACTTCTTGTCTCTAAAAAGATATCTACAAAAGCACTACTGCGGTGATGCAACATTGCACTAGATGCTGCGTTTAGAACTTGTGGTGGTGTCTCTACTGGACCTGGTGTATATAAACGAGTTTTGGTCATATTTTTAAAATGAACCATTCCATAGGTAAGTTGATAAGATATCGATAAGGGATTTGTTATCCTGTAAGTTCATTATTAAACCTTTACGACGTCTAGGCTACTAAGCGTATCTGGTAAGTTTTTAAGCTCTTCAATAATTTTAGCTTCTGGGGCGTGATCTAGTGCGAGTACAAAGAGGGCTTTACCATCTGGGCCGACACGGGAAAGTTGCATGAAGGAAATATTGATATTTGCATTACCTAAAACAGTACCGACTTTACCAACTGCGCCAGGCCTATCGTGGTTAGTACAAATAAGCATTGTGCCTTCTGGTTTAACTTCGATTGTAAAGTTGTTTATGCTAACTATTCTGGGTGCGCCACCTAGCACTGTGCCACCTACAGATGCAGGTTTGTCATCGGTCACTGCTGTTACTTCTATATATTGGGTGTAGCCTTTGTCGTCTGAACCGTTGCTTCTAGAAACAGTGATGCCACGTTCTTTAGCGATAGCTCGAGCGTTGATGAAATTTGGTGGGTCCGTCAAGACAGGCTCTAAGACACCCTTAATAGCCGCTACAACAAGTGGTTCTGGATCATCTACAAAGTCACCATTTACCTCAACCTTTAATTCTTGTATGCGTCCTGTACTTAACTGACTAACCATCTTGCCCATAGACTCAGCAAGTTCTAAATAAGGTCCAAGACGATCCATAACTTCTTTTGAAAAACTTGGTGCATTCACAGCACCTTTGCTCACATCACCCATAAGAGCTTTTGCGGTTCGGTCCAAAATATCAGAGCCAACTCGCTCCTGTGCTTCTTGAGTATTGGCGCCTAAGTGGGCAGTAATAACAATATTATCAAGTTGCAATAGTGGATGATCTACGTTTGGTGGTTCTAAAACAAAGACATCCAACCCAGCTGCGAAAATCTGTTTTTCTTTTAAAGCTTCTGCTAGCGCACTTTCTTCGATGATGCCACCACGAGCAGCGTTCACAACAACAGCATGGTCTGGTAAACAAGCTAATTCAGGTCTACCGATGATGCCTTTAGTTTCATCTGTCAGAGGTGTATGTACCGTAAGAAAGTCAGCCTTAACAAGCATCTCTTTTAAATTACTAAATAGCTCAACATTATTTTTCTCTGCATGCTTTGGAGATACATAGGGGTCATAGGCCATAACAGTCATACCCATACCTTGTGCTCGCCTAGCAACAAGTGTACCTATACGCCCTAAACCAACAATAGCCAAACGACCATTTTTAAGTTCACGTCCCAGATATTTTCTATCCCAAATGCCTTCACGGGTTAGTTTGTCGCTACGGTTAACACCACGCGCCGCACTGAGCATAAGCGCCATTGCAAGTTCAGCAGCAGAAACATTGTTTGCTTCTGGTGCATTGAGCACCAATATGCCACGACGACTGGCGGCATCTAAATCAATGTTATCGACACCTACACCACCACGACCAACAACGGTTAAATTGGTAGCTGCTGCAATGAGTTCAGCATCAACTTTAGTACGACTCCGTGTGATGATTGCGTCGTAGCCAGCAACAATTTTTAGAATGTCACTACGTTCGATATTTGGTTTGTAATCTACTTGGATATCAGGATAGGTTGCTTCACCTAATTGGACTGTGTCAGTGACTAATATTTTCGCCATAATGGCAAGAGTTTAACAGATAGCTTCTGGGCATTGCGCCTTTTGGATAGGCGTTTTACTCAGATGAACAACAGAAGAAGATATTTGAATCATTTATCTTTTGGTATACCGTATTCCGTACACCTTTTTCATAGTTGTTTCAGAATGGGGATTTTGACACTAAGTGTTGGTTTTAGCCTATAAATACAGTTAAACATAAAGCTTTAAAGTTTCTTGTATTTATATGGGTGGATAATATCTACTAAGTGTCTATTGAGATTATATGAAATACGATATTAACACAGGTTACGCTTATTTCTTAAGTGGATTACATTGTGTGAATTATCAAAACTTCGAACATGAAAGCGCTAGAGTGCTAATGTTTTTCAACTTGCGCTGAGAGTGCTTTTGGACTTCCTATAAAGTGTACTAAAAGAGGTACAAGAAAATAGTTTTATCGAGTTTTAAGGTAGCTTTTGTTTTATATTAATTGTCTTCTAAAACTATAACTTGGTACGTAAAAACCAATCTTCGATTGTAAAATTACCTGCACCAAGTACATCAAAAAGCCAATCAGTGGCTATGTCGATTTCACCAGTAGCATCAAACGTAGCATCTAATTCAAAGATGACATCAAAAACAGTGGTTGTTTGTGCTGGTACTTGAACATTAAAAATATCAGCTCTCGCCACAGAGCGTGTATTTTGTCGCAGGTTCAATCTTTGACTATTAAGAATGTAGCCAACCCCACCAGTATTTTGAGCTTGTAGCTTGATTGTAAGTTGTTGTGTATTTAATAAACGCATATCTAGCATGGTGATATCTGGCGCAATAATTGTGGCAGAAGCAGTCACAGGGCGAACAGCTTGTAAATTTTGGCGTAAGTTATCTTCAGTAGTAGCTTCTACAATCACACGCATATCTACACTGGTGCCAGCTAAAATTTGCAGCGCTTGGTTAAGCAGTTCAGGATTATTTTGAATGTTTAAATTAATTGGAAATTCGAAATGTTGTACTGAACCTTCGGTAATGCCTAACCTGTCGCTAGATAGGCGATTGCGATCAACTTCGTAACCAGCAAGATAAACACGATAGTCAAGGTCATTGAGCGCTACAAATACTTCAGCACTGTTAACAACGTCAAAACCTACAAATAAATTCATAGTGGCGCCAACTTGGCTACTATTTATTCCAGGTGGGTTTAGTTTGGTCAGTTTAGCGTCGGTAACTTGTACATCTAATGTTTGAGAAAAGAGACTCACGGGTATTGGTTCTGGTGTTGGCGTAAAATTAAAGCTTGGTACACAGCCAACTAGGAAAGTGCCTACAAAGATTAAAAAAAACGAAACAAATGCCATACGCACGTTAGAGTGTTTAAAATGAATTGTATTGCTATATGATAAACCGTCAAGCATCTTATATAAATCTAGTGTTTAAACGATGTCATAGTACATAAAAGAATCAACTCACTATTAAGTTTATAGCTAAGTTTATGGCTAAGCCTATCGTTAAATCTACTACTTTCTAAAATTAGTTTCTTTTAAACTTCAACCCTAAAGTCGTACCTATCTTCTTATATGTCAAACACGATAACAAGGTAATATTTATGTTGTGTATATGTTGAGGTAGGGGTGTTCATACCAATTACGCTTAAATCGTTCATAAAGCCACAGTATCAATGCTTATAAAATCCCAAGTGTAAAGCGGAATATAGGTGAGCACCTGATGCTTTTTACAGGTTAATTTATTAAGGATATTTTCGGACTCCGTATAACCCGTTAATCCTTACACTGGCTAATTAATGATTCTGCTATAATTAACACAAGCATACCTCCTGATTTAGATATTTTTGATTTTGGGATGTAGGGTTTCCTAATAGTTCAGTATTTATCAAGCAAGCTTTAAGAAGACTTGTAAAACTTAAGAAAAAATTTTAGACTCAGTATAAATTAATATCAAGTACATCCAATAAAGTGTGCAAAATGTTAGTAACCATTTCTTAGACTTTTAAGTAATTTCCACCAACACCCTGAGAACTAGCGAAACACTTTGAGAGTTTTTAACGAACAGATATTCCTTTAGCTTTATGCTTAATCATTTTGAAAGGTAGTTTTTATGACTGAGATAGCGCCACAATCCTCTACTACTGGTACCCACCCTTGGCTGAAACACTATCCTGAAGGTGTACCACATACTATTGAAATTCCTAACATTGGTATCTATGAATTCCTCGAGCAGAGCTCGAGCCAGTATCCAAATAAATCTGCGTTAGAGTTCTTAGGCTTCGAAATGACCTACATAGAACTTCAACAAGCCGTTAATAAGTTTGCTGCCTCGCTCCAAGCATCTGGTATACAAGCTGGCGACAGAGTTGCGGTCATGTTACCTAACTGTCCACAAACTGTAATTAGCTTTTTTGCAATTAACAAGCTAGGTGGCGTTGTCGTAAATGTTAACCCACTCTATAAAGGTCGCTACCTCAAGCACCTTATTAGTGACTCAGGCGCAAAAACCTTAATTATTATTGATAGAGTTTTGGAAGCTTATGAAGACATCGCAGCAGATGTTGATGTTACACAAGTTATCATTACAGGTATTCATGACTATTTACCAAGCGTCAAAAAATTACTTTATCCATTCCTTGCAAGAATCAAAAAAGAATGGGTTACAGTTGCTAAAAAGCCTAACTACAAGAAATTTAGTGACTTTGCCGATGGCAACGGTAGTTTAGAAGAAGGCTACGCAAAATCTGAAGAACTTGCACTTTTACAATACACAGGTGGTACGACTGGTTTGCCAAAAGGAGCAATGCTTTCAAACCGAAACATTGTTGCTAATGTTAATCAAGTTAAAGCTTGGGACCCTGAAGGGGTTGTTGGTGAAGAAGTTGCAGTTTTAGCTATCCCGTTTTTTCATGTTTATGGCATGACGGTAGGTATGGTTTATAACGTCTTACTTGCTGGCAAGATGATCCTCTTGCCACGTTTTGAAACTGAACAGGTTATGCAAGCAATTCAAAAGCATCGCCCAACTGTTTTTCCAGGCATTCCAACCATGTATGTGGCAATCAATAATCACCCAAAGGTATCTAGCTATGACTTAAGTAGTATTCGTACCTGTTTATCTGGTGCTGCTGCGCTTCCACCAGAAGTAAAGCGTAAATTTGAGGCTCTGACAGGTAGTAAGGTCTGCGAAGGTTATGGACTAACCGAAACAAGCCCCGTATCTACAAGCAATACACCTATTGGGGAACAGCTAGCAGGTTCAATCGGTATGCCTATTCCTAACGTGGAAGTAAAGATTATCAATGAAGACTGGAAAGAACTTCCTGTTGGCGAAATTGGTGAATTGATTATTAAGGGACCCAATGTAATGATGGGTTATTGGCAAAACGAAGAGGCTACTGCAAAATCTATTCAAAACGACTGGTTTGCGACGGGTGACATGGCGCGAATGGATGAAAATGGCTTTTTCTACATTGCTGATCGTAAGAAAGATATGATTATTGCAGGTGGCTATAACATCTATCCACGTGAAGTTGAAGATATTCTTTATGAACATCCTGCAGTACAGGAAGTTTCGGTTATTGGCGTTGCCGATGAATACCGCGGCGAAACCGTTAAAGCATTTATTGTGCTTAAAGAGGGTGTCACTGTAAGCGAAGCAGAGCTTTCGAAATTCTGTAAAGATAATATTGCTTCATACAAAGTACCAAAACTTTTCGAATTCCGTGATGACTTGCCAAAGAGTTTGGTCGGTAAGATTTTGAGACGTGAACTTGTTGAGGAAGAAAAAGCAAAAGCTGCGAAAAGTAGTTAAATAGTGGCTATAAATTAACTATAAATTAGCTGTAAATTAGTTGTAAAAATATAAAAACTCTGAAAATAGATAAGAGCAGTTGAGAAAAGCAAAGTCTTTTCAAGACTGCTTTTTTAGTGTGTTTTACCTATTCTCTACAGGCACAGACGCAATAGACGTGCTAAACTCGGTAACGTGCAAATAATACTTAACCAACCTTTACTTAGTTTCTGTTTCTTTGCCGCATTACTTTTGTTGCTGGTATCGCTGGGTGTTGGTTTTTTACGCCGTGATTTCAAAATACTTTTAAGTCGCATAGGTTTAATTCATTTAGCTGTTGCCCTTGGTATGGCAGCTTTACTGCTTGGGCTGAGAATTTCGCTTTTAGGTTTGCCATATTTAGACCCACCAACTTGGTTTTCTGAATCACTACAAATATTTTTCAGTGAGCGTATGGCTGCTTTATTCCCAGAAACACAGTCATTAGCAGCGTCTGCTGAGCAATTAACTAAAACATGGCCTTTGGCGGGTATTAGCCGATTACCTCTTTATATTTTTGCTTTAGCTTATGGACCTAGTGCAGGCTTAGTTGCAGGGTTGCTCTTTGCACCTTTATCTTCTATTGGACTACCTGCGTATCCAGAGTTATTACTGCCGCTCGAGCTGTGTATATTAGGTTGGCTGGCTATCGTTCCAAGTAGTTTCCAAAGTAGGTGGGCAGGTTCATTTAATGCCCTTTTAGCGTACACATTAACTTTCTTTAGCGCAGGCTTTGCCTATTTGCTTTGGCGAGATTTCCCTTTAAATTTAGATAGCTTTTGGCGTTATTTGCACCCTAGTTTGGGTGGCGTATTGCTATGTTCGCTTTTACTGTTCCTTTTCGGTCCAAGGTTCTTTAAAAAGAGTTTTAAAACCTCTCGTATCAAGTTTGAGACGATTGAATCTGGTTTAGAAGATATTGTGGTTGAAAAACAAACACTCGTAGATGCTTTAACTGTGATTACCGCATCTGACAATATTAAGAACTCATTAGATAACTTTTCACCCTCAGTCTCTACAACCCTTAATTTAGTTCCTCAAGGTAAAACTACAGAGACTCTAAACTCAGAGACTCTAAGCTCAGGAACTGTAAACCCAACAACTGTAAGTCCAGCAAAAACCACACAAACAAATACTAAACAAGCAGTAGCTTCAGCAGCAGCAACAACCTCAAAAGCTAAACAAAGGTCTAAGCGAGGTAAAAAACGTAAAGGTACTACTAATGCTTCAGGGAAAGCTAAACCTCAGAATGTTGCAGCAAAAAAACAAGTAACTATACCGCAACAAAAATCATCTGAGACTTCTGCAGACACCAATATCTTTTTGACCAATGTTGATGATTTACTTAGAGTTACAGGCGTTGATGGTTCCACCTATAGTGAATTACTCAATGATTTACCTGATCACCTTTCTGAAGAAACACTATGGCTTATCAACTTTTTATTAACCGAAGCCAAAGCAAGTACCATCAATATGGTTTACAAGTCTTTTAAAGCATCATTTGGACCTAACAAAAAGCGTTTTAAAAGAGGTGTAAAAGAAGCTCATGCCGAAGGTTGGCTTACTTTGATGCGAGATATTGAAAAGGATGAGGTATTTGTAGGCTTAGGTAGAAAACTTCTTGTACAAAGTTAAGATGCTAAAGTAACAATACTTTCATACCAGATGTGGCTTGATAGATATGCAGGATGATGCATTTTAGCGATTATATGCAGCAATTCTAGCGATTCTAGTAATGAAACGAAACAGTGCGGTATATCAATGCTTCAAATATCACACAGATTTTATGGTGAATTATGCATATTGAAAGATGCTCGTACTGTAGACTGAACTAGAATTTAGTAGGTAGTTGGTAATTAAGAAAATAACTTAAAGCTAAGATAAATGCAAAATAGCAACACTCAACTTCAAAAACTACTTTTAAGATTTTTCTAATTCCCATTAGATTTACTATGATAGGCTCGATTTATGTCTAGGCGACTACCTACTCAACCATCGTTACGTGCAAGTAAAACCGCAAAGGATAAGCCTTTGAGGTTTAATGTACGTCATTTGGATACAGAGATTAAGCAGCGCCAGAGAGCTAAGGTCGAGGCTCGAGCCAAACAAAGGCGCAAGAAACGTACAATTTCTTTGATAGGCTTAATTGTCGCAAGCTTTATTTTTGTTAATGTCAATAATGGCAATATACAAAGCCTAACTCAAAAAACAAATACTGCTATAGGAAATTCAATTGAACGTACTCAAACAGTATTATTTGAAACTAGACAACGTATTGTTGATTTTCCAAAACTTATTAGAGTGAAGCGCTTTGCTCAAGTTGAGCAAATTAGCTTACCTAAAACGGATGCTCCACTAGCCGCTGTTCCATTAACCACTACCTCATTAGCTGGTGCACCACTAGTCCCTGGCGCACCACAAGTTACGGTTCCTTTAGCTAGACCTCAAGCACCTTTAAGTGACTTAACTACCAATGCACAAGAAGCTATAGCACCTACATCTATCTTTGATATTACAACTAGGCCAGTAACTGTAGCCCTACAAATCGGACACTGGGATGTTCAAAAACATCCAGATGAACTTGCTAATTTACGTCAAAATACAGGTGGTCTAGCAAGAGGTGTTGCCGAGATAGATGTAAATAAACAAGTTGCTAAGATTGTAAAAAAGCAGCTCGAGTACTACGGTATAAATGTTGAACTGATTCCTGCCACAGTGCCACCCAATTATTCAGCAGATGTTTTCATATCTATCCACGCAGATAGCAGTACCGACGGAAACAGACGTGGCTATAAATCAGCTTTTGCAGAACCTGTACGAAATACTGCAGATAGTATTCTTAAAAGTTTAGTAGATGATTCTTTTTTCAATGCTTCAGGTCTACCAGATGACCACATAAATGTTTCAAGCAATATGACTGAGTACTATGCTTTTAACACCTCTAAATTTGTACATAGCATAGCTGAAACTACACCAGCACTAATTATAGAAATGGGCTATCTTAGTCACAAACAGGATATCGTTTTTCTAAAAGATACTAAACGCCCTGCTACAGCTTTAACAGAGGGCATTCTGAAATACCTAAACACTACAGGTGATATAAGCCAGTTGCCTTATCAACCAAATTACGCATTACAAACCGTAACCCGTTAGGTACTCTATTTAACTATTTTTCTCTTAGAATAGTAGACTCAGCAGTAATTTTAAAAATTTAACTAAACTTTTGAAAATTTCCACGCAGTTATTATTAGAGAATACCAAACAAATTGTATAGGTAATTACACTCTTTTCAAATTTAAGTGCCATACCAAAGCTCTATGCTAACAAGGTATAAGGGAGCGGGAGAATCTTCCTTAAATGTTTTTACTTTAGTTTAGATGTACTATTTGCTCAATAACTTTACTGTTAGGAACTAACAAATACCGTACAAACTAAGGCACAATCTTGTTATTTAGGTAACGAATCATTTATATATCGATTACATGGTTCGGCTATACCTATTACATGCCCTATTGGCTGTGTCAAAAGAGTAACTTCTTAGAACACAAGATCGGGAAAGGATATTTATAATGAAGAAAAATTTTATTACTGCACTATCTTTAGCTACACTACTAGGAGCAACACTATTTTCGGCTACATTTGCCCAAACTAGTCAGGTAAGTTACTACAACGAGGAAAGTGTTCCGTTGTTTCAAGGCACATTAGCTTATCAAGATGGCTTTAGCTTTGAATCTCTTACAGGCTATATCATTGGTTCAGATGAAGCTTTTTATTCGGCTCAGTACTATGGTGAGCGTGCTGATTCACCAGAATCAATGAAACTGGCTGTTCTAGACGGTTTTGTAGTTTGGCAATTTGATTTTATTGATCAAGTTATTTGTATTGATGCTCAAAATGCTACCAATGCTTACGCACTCCCTGTAGATGGCGTTGCATATACCTACATCATTGATGACTTTTCATATAACAATGCTGTATATAGCAATACTGCTGAAGCAGCAAGTTATGTAGATAGTGGCAATTCAGGCGTTGTTGTTTATGATCAAAACGCACAAGAAAACTATAATATCAGCAATGATGGCTATGTTGATCTTTATGGTGGCTATGCAACTTACGAAGAATATTTAGCTGCCTATACTGCTATGCAAGTAGCAACTCCAGCTGTTGAAGCGCCTGTAGTATCTAGCTACTCAGAAGTTATCTACTTAGGTAGTGCAAACACACCAGTAGCATCAACTATCTCAATTCAACCTGTAGTTCAAACGCCTGCTGTTGTAGGACCAGTACATAATCTTGGCCTTATTGCTGTTGCTAACACAGTTGGTTCTGATTACGGTAAAGACTTTGATAGTGAAGGTTATGACTCTGAAGGTTATGACTTTGACGGCTATGATCGTGACGGCTATGACCGTGAAGGTTACGACCGCCCAGGCTATGACACTCCAGGTTATGATCGTGAAGGTTACGACCGCGAAGGCTATAACCGAACTGGTTATGATCGTGAAGGTTATAATAGAGAAGGTCTTAACTCAGCTGGAAAGTATCGCTAAGTTAGAATTTAACACTATAACTACGGTTTAATAAAAAAATAATATAGAAGCTGCGACCTAATGGTTCGCAGCTTTTTCTTTTGTATCTAAACTCATATCGAGATTCTTCAACCTGTTTTTTTTGACAAACTAGCTATCTACGTTTGAAGTAATGCAAGACGGTTTTGATATTTAGATTTAGGTTTAACACAAACACATCTATAGTATGTTGTACCTTGTCGTAGATACTATCAATTCGTGACATAACTATGCTTAACAAGTAAGTGGTAAATCTAAGTTCAATTGAGAATGGGTAGCTAAGCTTGTACAAGACGTAATGTTGTAGCAAGTCTGTTTTAGAAATTGATGGGACCTAATGTTGTCTAGGTACTATAGGTGTTTTGGATAAATTACATCTTTTCGAATATTAATACTTAACAGCAACTGCAAAAGAAATACCATCAATTAGAAGTAACATATCATTCTGAGCTTTGCTGAGAATCTCGAAGAAGGTGTTCTACAAAATTATATTTTATGGATACTTCTTCGAGACCCTTCACTAGGTTCAGGGTGACATTTCCCGAATCGTTAATAAAGATATATGCCCTGCATGTAACAAAGGCAAAAATCACTTCTCTTGAGGCAGGCTAAAGTATGGATGCTGTGGGAATCAATAATGCAAATGCTGTTAACTATTATTGAGAAGTATCATGGAATCCAATAGCATTTGCATTAGTGAAAAATCTCCAAATTTAACAAAAAGATTAGTGAATCATTTCAAAGTAGTGATTTTCAATTAGGGCTTACTAAAAGCACTTTAAACATTAGAGAAGTCACAATACTTTTATGCCGTTTTCCTATCAAAAAGCCTAGTCCAACCTCTACATTTTAGAAGAGTCTAGCGGGGAGTACCCGTGGGGAAAGGACTAAAAAATGAAAAAAATTTATGCTTCGGCACTTACGGTTATTGCACTTTCTACTGTAGGTCTTGCTGAAAAACCTGACACTGGTTTTCAGGGAACTGTAGCACTACAAGATGGTATTACTATTGAAACAGTTAACAACTTTGGGAGAGTGAGCCAAGAAGACGCTGTCTTTGCTGCTCATTATTATGGAACACGTTCAGATGCACCACTAGCGGTTAACCTTGCTAGTTACAATAACTATGTTGCTTGGCAAGTTGTGTTTGAAGATTCACATATTTTTATTGACATCAATAATCCTACGCTTGTTGCCATTGTACCTTATTCTGCTGATATGGTCGCAGTAAATTCTGCTATGACTACTGTAATAGGTAGTACTACTTCAAGCTTAGTAACACCTGTCGTATCTACTAGTGATATGGCTGCAATTATTCCTGTGGCAGCAGGTTCAGTTGTATATCCAAACGGTGAAACAGTTCTTGTTTCTTCAAATAGTCCAGCAGTCTATGCAAGCACAGGACACTCAGAAGAGTTTATTTGTACAGTTCCTTTTCAAGAAGGAATTACGTTTGAGAATATTGCTAGCTATGGTAGCGTTCAAGCTCGAGATGCAGTTTATGCATCGCTTGCACAAACGCAGCGTACAGATTTACCACGAACTGTAGCACTAGCTGTTTACAATAACTATTATGTTTGGCAAGTCACTTTTATCGATAGCTATGTACTTATGGATATTAATAATTCTGATAGCTATTTAGTACTTCCAATTATGGATGAAACTACTGCCAGTATTAGCATGGTGCCTGGTCCAATTTATATTGTTACGGTTGCACAACAAGCTGCTACATCATCTATAGTTACTCCTGTTGCTACTCCTGTTGTAGCAGCACCAGTAGTCGCAGCACCTGTTGTAACTGAGGTGGTTACTCCAGTAGTTAATAACGTTACAAATGAAGTTTATGTTGACTTAAACTTTGGGTTTGATATTGAACTGTTCTTTGGTGATACTACAGAAGGCTCGAGCCCAGACGCAACAGTAGATAACCACACAACTTACGACAGTGAAGGCTACGACGCAAATGGCTTTGATGGCGAAGGCTATAACCGTGATGGTTACAACGCTAGTGGGTTTGATCGTGAAGGCTATAACCTTGCAGGCTACAATGCAGAAGGCTATGACCGTGATGGTTACTATCAATACACAACCTCTGAAGATACTACAGAAGTAAGTCAGGATAGTTCTGAAGTAAGTATTTATGATGCAGAAGGTTATGACTCAAATGGTTACGATGGCGAAGGTTATGACCGTGAAGGCTATAATTCAGAAGGCTATGATCGCGATGGTTATTACAAATACACAACCTACGAAGATGATTCTGACGTAAGTGATGACAGCCCTAAAGACAATGTTTATGATTCTGAAGGCTATAATGCCAACGGTTACGACGGCGAAGGCTATGACCGTGAAGGCTATAACTCAGAAGGTTATGATCGCGAAGGTTACTATAAATATACAACTTACGAAGAAGATTCTGACGTAAGTAATGACAGTGCTGAAAGCAGTATTTACGATTCTGAAGGTTATGATGCAAATGGTTACGATG
>JAULCF010731243.1:0-21495 GCA_032361265.1 Devaleraea mollis | reverse complement strand
ATGGCTAATACGTATGAGATTAATCTACTCTTTTTCATGGTAATTTTTCTTAAACCAAAGGTGCTCTAATTAAACTACAAAATCAAGTCATATATTTTACATCATTGCCTAAAATAGATCCTATTTAAAAGGCATAACCAACAACCAATCTTGCAATCGGAACAAATTCTAAAATTTCACTACCAGTATCTAAGGGAAAACTTAATCTTTTAATCTTCAAAAGTTGATTCGTTTCTGAAGAGGGAGTATTGTAAAAATCCCTGACCATACCTCCAAAATTTAAGTTAAAGAATAAGTTTTTCAACAATCTAGTTTGGTAACCAGTCTGGTAACCTATGGAATAAAACTGCGCCCCCGTGACTCTATTTATTTTATTAGACCCACTTGCTATTCCGTATTCTGCTAATGGTCCCAAATAGAATCCCGATAAATTATTAGATGTCTTTCCTTTTATAATTCTTTTCTTCTTTCCAACATACCACCTGATACTCAATCTATATGATGCCTCCAGATAATCAGCAGAACCTATCGTATCAACTGTTGAGTGAGAAAGATCATAACTTGATCTTAATTCATGATTTACCGTAAGACTTACTCTTGAAAGCCTATGTTCCAATTCAAAAGCTGGATTAACCATCAGTTCTACACCAGATTTTGCTACTGAAAGTGAAAGCAATCTACTGAGTGGAATTTTAAGCATATAAAATTGCTCGTCATAACAACGCACAACTGCACATCTATTCTCCTCCATCTCAACAAGGTTATAATCCCTAGAGAAGGCAAAACCTAGATCAAAACCAGTTGACAAACGAAGACTTCTATCTTCACCAGAAAATTGCAACTTCACATAAGTATCAACCAGACCATGCTTCAAAAATCTAGATTGCATTCCAAAACCCATGAATGCGTTTTCGTAAAACTCAAATGAAAGAGGAAGACTAATAGCAGAACCAAATTCTAAATATTTTCCATTCAGATTATTTCCAATTTCACCTTTATCTATTTTCTCTTTATGCCCTAAATAATGCCTTAAGCCTATACTCGTGTTACTTAATGTCGACAATAATGTTTGCCCATTTACGGTTAAGAAACCTCCAAACAAATTATTTTCAATATTTGCAGAAATTGATTGGGATAATTTATACTCAAATCCAACTCTAGTCCCATTCCCAAATGTTCCTTTGGCCATCCATTTCACATCATTCATTCTTCCTGTTGCAAAATCGTAGGCATCCATCATGATGGGAGTAGGCTCAAATTCCACTTTTTCAATAGGCTGAGTCTGACTGAAAAGCCCAGTACTAATAAACGAAAGTAAAAAGAGTAAAAAGTAGTTTTTCATATTAATTCTTATTCAAAGTAATGGATCCAAACTGAGTATCGATATTCAATCTTGAGCAATCTATATCTTTATTCATCTCCACCATTTGGGTATTGTTCTCATCCAGTAACTTATAGTCGACATTCAACTTCTTATCAATTTCAATTTTTCCATCCTTAGAAACTAAATTATAATAAGAACCTGAAGCATCGTCCATAACTAAATTTACATCAACAGAAACTCCAACGACTTTTAATTTTTCCAACTCAGGTTTAATACTTGCATTTACAACTCCATATTTTGAACTTACATCAAATGAACCCGTAGAATTTTCCATCGTTAAATCACATCTACTCATATTGAATTTATAACTTCCATAACTTGAATGAATATTTACATCCCCAAGCAATGATTTTATCTGTCCTTCCCCCTCCAAGTATGCCAAGTTAATCTTAGAGTAACGTGTGTCAAGGTTAATCCTACCATTAAGATTCTTCATCTGAATATCTCCAAAGGCATTCTTGATAGTCACCGCACAATCAAGAGGTAATTTAATATCAAATATTACCTTAAGATTAGAACTAGGTTTATCGCTATCCTTTTTAATTGAAATGTAGTTTCTCACATAAACCCTCTTACCTAATTTTTCAAACAAAACCTTCATCGTTTTAATATCCTTTTCGGCCTGAGCTTTTGACGAATTTTTAGATATGATGGTTGCCTTGATTTCAATTTGATCTATGTTTGCACCTTCAACATTGATTTCAGCCCGTTCCCCATTTATTTCAATATCAGTACTCTTTTTATACTTGAATACCTCAGACATCTCACTAGAAACTGTTTTGACCTCTTGTCCAAACGAAACAAGAGGCACGACAATAAGCAATATGTATAATAACTTCTTCATTAAATCATTGATATCATTTCTTTCATCAATGCCGTTTTTTGATTTTCGATTTTAGCCAACATTGGACCATATGATGATTCTTCATCAAAGTCAGAAACCATGTCTAGCAATTCTTTTTTATGATCATTTAATTCCAATAATTCACTTTCAAGCTTTTTAAATTCAGGCTGAGTACATACCGCCATATAATCTTGACACATTTCTTGAATCAATCTTACATCTTCATCATCACTCCAATCAACCTTAATTATTTCATTAGAAGCAAACATGATTGGCTGAGCACTTTCCATTTCTTCTATATGAGCATCACCTCCTTCATCTTGATTCAACATCACTGCTGCTCCTATTACAAACAACATACTTAAACCTATTAATATCGCTTTTCTAATAATAGAAATCCCTGTCTGCACTTCTTCTAGCTCATCTTCAATTTTATCCCAAAGATTTTCTGGAGGATTGTGACTAGGCAATTGATCAATTGTTTTTGATACTTCTAACCCAGATTCAATCTTATCCCATAGACCTTCACTTGGCGCATAATCATTGAGCTCGTTTTTATAATCTTGAAAATTAAATGTAGCTGTTGGTTTATCTAGTGAACCTAAAATATTTTCCCACACATTTTCATTAGGCACATGTGTCGGTAGATCCCCTTTTAATTGATTGAAATCAAAATTCGGAACTGGTTTATCTAAATTTTTTGAAATATTTTCCCAAAGTGAAGCTACGGGTTCATGTGCCGGCAAGTCTTCTTTCAATTTATCGAAGTCAATAATTGGAGCTGGGCTATCTAAATTTTCTGAAATATTTTCCCACAAGGAAGGTGCAGGTTCATGAAGAGGAAGTTCATTTTTTAAATCATTAAAATTATACTTAGCGTTTGGTAAATCATTTACAGGAATTTCATCAACAGCGGCTTCATCAACAGCGGCTTCAACAATAGAAGCATCAAGTGATTCATTTATTGAATCCCAAATCGAATCCTTAGGATGATGCTCAGGGAGCAGATCCTTTAATTCATTCCAGTTATATGTTTTATTGGTTTTATCCATTAAACGGCAATAAGCATTTCTCTTAATTTCTTTTTAGCTCGTGAGAGCTGTGACTTGGATGTACCTTCAGAGATCCCCAGCATTTCTGCTACCTCCTTATGAGCATACCCTTCTATTTCCACCAACACAAAAACTGATCTAAAACCATCAGGTAATTGCGCAATGGCTTTCTCAATATATTCAACATCACTTTCAGCCGATGTTAATTTGTATTCGATATCTGCGACGTCCACGCCTCCCAGATTTTTTCTTTTTTCTTTTTCAATATGTGCGTAGGCTGTTCTGACAACAATTGTCTTGATCCACCCCGGTAAAGTCCTATGGTCTTTAAGAGATTTAAGTCCTCTAAAAATCTTGATAAAAGCTTCTTGAAGAATATCATCCGCAGATGCAAAGTTCCCTGACAATCTATAAGCTAGAGTATACATAGCTCCCTTATAATTATCGTATAAGATTTTCTGCGCAACCCGCTGGTTGTCTATACACTGTAATATTAGCTGGTCTTGCTGCATTAATAAGTCGTATATCTTAAAGTGGCAATAATGCCTATAATGGTTGCATCAGCCATCAAAATATCGACATTTGAATTAAATAAGTCCTAAATCAAGCGAAAATGATGGATTTTAGTCATAAAAAGGGCTATATATGCCTTTGATGTATGAAATACCCCCTTTGTATTTATCGTTTAACCCCTGCAAGGGGTTTACCTTTGAATTATTAACAACGAATAAATAATGAGTAAAAGAATTTTTGCCCTCTTAATGGTCGCTGTTTTAGGAATGTCATTTTCCGCTTATAATAATGATAAGCTTTATGAAATCTCTAAAAACATTGAAATCTATGTAAAGGTCTACAAAGAACTTAACAACAATTATGTTGATGACCTTGATCCTGGAAAATTAATGCGCACCGGAATAGACGCTATGGTCGGATCCCTAGATCCTTACACCAATTATATTTCAGAATCTCAAGTAGAAAGCTACAGAATCAATACAGAAGGTAAGTACCAAGGTATCGGTGGAATTGTGAAAAAGATAGGTGATTATGTTACCATCGTTGAGCCTTACGCCAAGTCCCCTCTTGTTGAAGCAGGAATCATTGCAGGTGATCAAGTTATTTCCATCAATGGCCAACCTACCAAAGGAAAATCAACTGAAGAAGTAACCCAATTTGTAAGAGGTGTCGCTGGAACAGACTTAAATCTAACTATCAATAGACCTACTACTGGAGAAAACTTTGATGTGGCTTTAGAAAGAGGTTCAGTAGAGATTCCAAATGTACCTTATAGCGGAATTATTAGAGATCACATTGGTTATATTTCATTGACCACTTTCACCCCTGATGCATCAAAAAATATTCGTTCTGCGTTTAGTAAACTAAAAGCTGAAGACGAGGATTTACAAGGTGTCATTCTTGATCTTAGATTTAATGGTGGAGGGCTACTTAGAGAAGCCATCAGCATATGTAACATCTTTGTAGAAAAAGGAGAAGAGGTTGTTTTTACAAGAGGTAAAGTAAAAGAAAGAGATAGGAATTTCCCAACAAGCATGGAGCCTATGGATCTAGAAATTCCTTTAGTGGTTATGATCAATAAAAATTCTGCATCCGCATCTGAAATTGTTTCTGGTGTAATCCAAGATCTTGACCGTGGAGTAATCTTGGGCCAAAGAAGTTTTGGTAAAGGATTGGTTCAGAATACCATGGAACTTGGTTACAACTCTAGAATCAAACTGACTACTTCAAAGTATTACATTCCAAGTGGAAGGTGCATTCAAGGAAAAGAATACGACGATGGCGAACCAATAGATATCCCTGATGATCAAAGAGCAGAATTTAAAACTAGAAATGGTCGACTTGTTCTCGATGGCGGAGGAGTTACTCCTGATGTAAAACTAGATGCTCCTAAGATTCCTGTTGTCTTAGAGAAACTGAAAGAGCAGAATATTATCTTCAACTATGTCACCAATTACGTACAAGGGAAAGCCGGTGGCGAAGACGTTGAAACAATCGTATTTACAGACTTCGAAGATTTCAAAGGCTTTGTTGAAAAGCAAAATTTTGAATATGAAACAAATACAGAAAAGACTTTAATCGAATTAAGAGAGGCATTTGAAAATGATGGCTACACTGATTTATTAGAAGTAGACCTTAAGGCGCTTGAAGCAAAAATTCAATCCGAGAAAATGGGAGCAGTTGTTTCCAACAAAAAAGACATCATTAATGCTATCCAAGAAGATATTTCATCAAGATTTTATTTACAGAAAGGAAAAGCTTTTCAAAAGCTTGCCGATGATTACGAAATTGATGAAGCAGTAAATGTATTAATTGATAAAGAAAAATATAAAAGCCTATTAAAATAAGCTCTTAAAAAATACTTCTTCAAAAATTAAATTATTAGCAAGGCTTCATTCATTTGGAGTCTTGCTTTTTTTATTCCATTTACAATACTATTTAATGTTTTATTGTCCCAGAAGAATTGCAAATATAATTTATTAAGATTAAGGCAGAAAACGCAAACATAGCCGCAGTTATGGTGAGCTTGTCTGCCGGATTAACTAATATTTTTAACCTACTGTCCGGCTTTACCTTGCTTAACCATAGAATACAGGCAGGCGTAGAGATTGACAATTTACATTAAACTACATGGTACATTAGAGGCATTAAATAGCATCACGTTTACATTGTAGTTAAGTTAAACTTCACGACCCCACAATCATTTTTTGGAGCAGTATCGCTTGGTTCAAATTCAAAGTTCTCAACTATTTGCAACGCCATATTTAATATCCTCTTATTTACTACTGTAGTTTTCAGTTCTTGGATCTCAGTGTGGAAAACATAACCATCACGATTTACTTTTGTAATCACATATATGAGCCCGTCACCTGCTTGTTTCATTCTATTTATATCTTCATAATCCTTTGTCAAGATTTGTCGCTCTTTTTCACCCCACTCTGTGATACAATCACCGATTGAGTCAATATCATCTGGCAAGAGATCAAGTACAGTTGTCTCCTCTTCTATTACTTCTTCTACTTGTTCAACTACCGTTTCATTTTCTTCTGACTTTTTCTTTAAAGCCGTACATGAAAAGTTTATAGTTATTATGAGTAGCGCTACTAAATATTTCATCATGCTAATATTATTTCATTGGAAACGCAAATTTATAAATTTTCGTTTCCAATACTAACTTTTCTCATTCACGAGAACGTTCTAGTCCTCGCTACTACACTTCTTCCCAATTCAAAAACGCCCGAGCCACCCCAATCTCGCGACTGAGTACTGAGTACTATGGTTGAGAGGTATTAATAGTCCCCCAATACGGACTATCAATACCTCTCATCCTTAACGTACGGCAGCTTTTCCATTTTACTCACCTCAAGACTCGGAAAACCAAAATCCTCTACAACCTTCCCCGTAATCAAATAACAACCCTTTCCCCGAAAGGGAAACTTAGCCAATGATGGCGGAAAGTGCGTCGTATCAAAGTATTTCCCCTCCATGTCAAGCCAAGTCCCAAAACTCATATGCCGTCTATTGACCGTTGTCACATGTTTCCTCGTTACATAATATCCTAATATCGATAAACGCCGACCCATGTATTTCTTTAAATGCTGAGCAACAATATTCCCCTTATCCATCCCATCAATCAGTTCGAAAGGAGAACACAGAGGAAATCCTAATAACTCAATCTCATCAAAGGCTTGCTCATGCTCCGTCTCTTCAAGAATTGGCAAATCATATTCATCTGCTTCCGCCTCAAAAAACGAAGGAGTGTTATGGTGCTTTATCAAAGGATTATGTACCGCATTTTTCTCCCACATCAATTCGTACTTATTCAAACGCGTAAAGCGAAAAGCACCGATCCTTATTAATATCTCTAGTTGGTCTTTGGATATATCCAAGCGACTTACAAAATCTTGCATGCTTCTAAAGTCGCCAGACTTCTGTCGTTCATTCACAATCCCTATCGCCACCTTTTTTTCCAATTCAGAAATATGGATCAAACCAATATAAATATCATCTCCATAAATATTGGTGAGGTAGGTACTGTGATTTACACAAGGTGCCTTGATATTGGCCCCACACATTCTGGCTTCGTGCACATAAAACTCTGTTTTATAAAAGCCGCCAAAGTTATTGATCACCGCCACCATAAATTCCTTTGGAAAGTAAGTCTTCAGATATAAACTCTGAAACGACTCAACAGCAAAACTCGCAGAGTGTGCCTTGCAAAAAGAGTAGCCACTAAAACTCTCAATCTGCCGCCACACCTCCATCGCCAAATCATCAGGATAACCACGCTCCCTACAATTAATAAAGTACTTCTTGTGCAATCGTTCAAAGGTATCAGAGTTCTTTTTCTTCCCCGTCATGATCCGACGCAACACATCCGACTCATCCAGATCCAAGCCCGCAAAGTGATGCACTATCTTCATCACATCCTCCTGATAAACCATCACCCCAAAAGTCTCCCCAAGGTTTTCTTCAAACACTGGATGGATATACGTAAAACTCTCTGGATTATGAAAACGAGAAATATACTCACGCATCATTCCACTCTTGGCAACACCTGGACGTATAATTGAACTCGCCGCAACAAGGTGAACGTAGTTGTCACATTTCAGCTTGGTCAACAGACCACGCATGGCCGGTGACTCGATATAAAAACAACCGATACACTGCCCTGACTTTAATTGCTTCTTCACTTCTTCATCTTCCTTGATCTCATCTACTTTATGAATATCAATCGCCCTACCTTGATTCCTAGCAACCAGTTCAACCGCATCTTTAATATGGCCCAAACCTCGCTGACTCAGAATATCATACTTGTGGAATTGAAGATCCTCAGCCCCGTACATATCAAAATGTGTAATCGGAAAGCCCTTGGGCATCATCTGTAATGCTGTATGATAATTTAATGGTCGCTCACTGATTAAAATTCCACCTGCATGAATGGAAAGATAGTTGGGGAAACCCTCTATCATTTTTCCATACTTGAAAATGTGTTTGGCAAACGAGTGATGCTTGTCTGTTTCCGTTGGGTACTTGACAATCATATCAATATCTGCCTTGGGCAGACCCACCACTTTACCCAATTCACGGATAATAGATTTTCCTTTAAAGGTATTGTAGGTGGCAAGTAACGCCGTATACTCTCGACCATATCTCTTGAACACATAATCAGTCACATCATCTCGCTGATCCCAAGAAAAATCAATGTCAAAATCTGGAGGAGAGGTCCGATGTGGATTGATAAATCTTTCAAAGTAAAGGTCGAGTTCAATCGGACACACATCCGTAATGTACATATTGTATGCAACGATTGAGTTGGCTCCACTTCCCCTACCGACATGATGATAACCCGCCGACTGAGCATACCTCACAATATCCCAAGTAATTAAAAAATAAGGCGCAAAGCCCAACTTATCTATCACCTTAATTTCTTTCAAGGTCCGACGCATCGCCTCCTTATTTCCTTCACCATATCTACGGATACATCCATTGATTGACAACTTATACAAGAGCTTCATGTCTCCATCTACCGTACCCGTAAAAGTCCGACGATTATTATCCATTGTCGACGGCATCTCGATACTACACTGCTCCAGTAGATCTTCCGTATTTTTTATAATGTGCGGATATTGTGAAAAGACTTTTCGCAACTCATCTTCTGTATAGAAATACTCACTCGCATTGGCACAATGTTTTGGATCCAACTTTCCTAAAACAATGTTCAAGTCGATACAACGCAACAACTTGTGTACCTTATAACCATCTTCGTTCAGAAAAGTAACCGGTGCAAACACCACCAATTTCTCAGGAAAATCCTTGAGGTAAGAGCTATATAATTTATTAACCTCCGTCGGTCGCACACCGACATACTCATTATCCCGCAGGTGTTTAATACCCTTGGGTAATTTACGATAGATAACGTAGCAATTTTTAAACTCAGGTGCTTCCTTGGGTAGTTGTTTTTTATCTAAGGAACATTCAGTCAGAAGAGTATTCAATTCTCTCCAACCTTCCGCGTTTTTGGCAATCCCTATATATAATAACTCACCATCTTTGACTCCTCCCAGTGCCGACGGAGCATCCTCCCGATGAAACTTCCTGAATTCAATGCCCAAGACCGGCTCAATGGAATGTGACTTACAAGCCTTGATAAAAGCATAAGCGCAAGAGGTGTTGTTGATGTCCGTAAGCACCATGCGCTTGACCCCATTCTGTGCAGCAGCGGCGACCAGTTGTTGCGGGGATAGAGTCCCATATTTTAGTGAATAATATGAATGATTGTTGAGGTACATCCTTCAAAGATATGTCAATTTGACGTATTAATCGACATTAATTGTCGTATTATTCGATATTTCATACATATAATGCTCAGTTTGAGACAGATATATAGACAATCGCTTCCGCAAATGTTTTTGAGGGGATAAGGAAGACAGCCTAATAAATGAAAAAAATATCGGCAAGATTTAATCTTTTCTCAATAGCAACTTCTCTTTTAATCAAGACTGAAAAAGCTCCGCAGGCGGCAACAGATACTAGCATAGGGCACCGCCCAATGCTAACAATATTTAATTTGAAAAATTTTCACACGATGTTAGATAAATAACCACCGTTTTGAAAAAAAAAAATATAAACGCAAGACATCAGGTTTTTATACATTTTCAAAACATTAATAATTCTTAGTACAGTCTGCGAAAATGTTTTTATTGAATCAATATTAAAATAGGGTTTCACCCTATCCTAATATAACCTTGCCCCATCCAGGGCTGCTACATTTGTGATTCTTGATAATAACTTCGCTGTTTCTAAAATGTTTTTGAGCGATAAGGAAGACAGCTTAGTAAGTGAAAAAAAATAACGACAAGATTTAATCATTTCTCAATAGCAACTTCTCTTTTTACCCAGATGAAAGCTCCGCAGGCGGCAACAGATACTAGCATAGGGCACCGCCCTATGCTAACAATATTTAATTTGAAAAATTTTCACACGATGTTAGATAAATAACCACCGTTTTGAAAATTCATGAAATGGAAAACTATAATCGCAAGACATCAGGTTTTCACACATTTTCAAAACATTAATAATTCTTAGTACAGTCTGCGAAAATGTTTTTATTGAATCAATTTCAAAATAGGTTTTCACCCTATCCTAATATAATCTTGCCCCATCCAGGACTGCTAGATTTGTGATTCTTGATAATAACTTCGCCGCTTCTAAAATGTTTTTGAGGGGATAAGGAAGATAGCCTAATAAATGAAAAAAATATCGGCAAGATTTTAATGTCCGAAGACATGATAATATTTATCAAAGGAAAATGTCTACTTTTAATCATCTGACAAACAGGTAATAAGACTTTGATCTCAAAAGGAATTCCCCTTTTTAGGGGAGAAGAAAGTGGATGTCTTTGATTAAATTCGGTAAAATCAATTAAGATGAATTATAGATTTTTAATTCCAACAATATTTTTCTTGTTAATCAATTTGAAAGGATACTCACAATGCCGAGAAAGAGACTCGCTTGCATTGGTTGCCTTATATAACGCCACTAATGGTGCCAACTGGACCATCGCTTGGGACTTAAACACACCGATCAACACATGGTATGGAGTAAGCCTGGATGGAAATGAATGTCTCAACTGCCTTGAGCTTGATGGAAATTTAAATAATTGCAGCCCGCTCGGACCAAACTCAGGAAACAATCTCGTGGGAACCCTTCCTCCAGAAATTGGTGATTGGATAGATATTGAACACTTACTACTTGGCAATAACAGTGGTCTGAATGGAAATCTTCCTGATGAATTATACAATTTAATCAATCTTAAAAAATTAAGAATTTCAAGTACTGGCATTTCAGGCAATATTATATCAGATATCGAGAACCTAAGTCAATTACAAGAACTATTTTTACACTCAAATAATCTTTCCGGGACACTTCCTCTTGAGCTTGGTAATCTGACTTCCGTCAAATGGCTTTATCTTGGACAAAATAATTTTACCGGCACCATCCCTGAGTCCTTAGGGAATCTCCTAGCAGTTACAAATTTTGTAATTCATTACAATAATCTTAGCGGTGACCTTCCTGAATCATTAGGCTACCTTCCCAACGTAAATGAATTTAGATTAAATTCCAATAATCTTACAGGCTGCTTCCCATGGTCATACACAGTCCTTTGTGATCGTCCTAATTCAGGGAACTTTCAATTCAATAATAATACTGGTCTTCCTGGTGGGGGGAACTGGGATGACTTCTGTTCAATGCAGACTGGAATCTGTGCAGCTACATGTGATGATGGATTCTTAAACGGAAATGAAAATGATGTAGATTGCGGAGGATCTTGCGACGTTTGTCCCGATTGTAACGATGGTATTCAAAACGGAAATGAAACTGACATTGATTGCGGCGGACCAGATTGTATCCCATGCAATGCTCATCCTCTTGAAACCTGGATTTGGAATCACCCTGAAGTTGGAGAAAATATCAAATGGATGGTTGATAAAAACAGCAATACCATTGAAAATTACTTTGAATGGAACAGCACTTTAAAAAACAATCTTCACAATCTTTATAATGATCTTCTATTAGGAAACTATCCTACTTTTCCTGATCCACTTAATAATATAAATAATGATGCCATCAATAGTTGCATAACGGTTATCTCAGACAACGATGCAAGTACTGTCTATTTTTCATTTTTAGCAACATCCCTATATCACGAAATACAAAACACTTTTGATTGGTCTATCTTGGATTTTAGTACACAATCTTTAAATGTTCTTTATGACTGGGCTGAATATTTCTATATAGGCAACGGATTAATAACCAATTATCAAAATCAATTTGTTATTGGAATAAATTCTACGCCTGCACCTCCAGATTATTTAGAGGCAAACTTTTTTACTGAATTTAATATCATAGATGAAACGGCAAAAGGTACATACGGACATGTACTTGATTTTGTAAGAGACTCGATGTTGCATTATACATCTGGATGCTATAACCATTGGCAATATTATGGAGATCCACCGATGTCAAGAATCATTGAAGGCACCAACAAGGAAATAGGCGGTAATTTTGGACATTGGTCAAAAGGTTGTCACGGCACAGTGAGCTTCACTAAGTGGCTAGGATTCTGGATGAACATCCCTGTTATTGATGATTATGTTGGTGTAGGCCACAGGATTGCCATTCTCCCATCCTTAGACAGTCTATTCATCACACATGGAGATGACCCCTACAATGCTGGATCCAAAGAACCGTCTATAAAAGGTAAACACATGTTGGTTAACAAAGCTCATTTTGAAGATACTTTTGGAGATGGCTCTTTTTCACAAGAGCTAAATTCAAATGTGGGAAGAAGAGTAAATGAGATAGCCTTAAACAACTTACCTAACGCTTATCTAAGTGCCTATTGTGGCGATTACAATGCCACTGGTAATACAGGTATTGACAATTACCTCGCCAACGGATATGCAGGTCTCGCGAATAATTTTGTTCCCGAGATGTTAGAAGCCATTCATTTTTGGGATCGACTACATTTAGAACTTCAGAGTAATACAAACTACGATTGGTGTTTTTCTGGATTTACTGATCCAATAGATTATGAAGCTCATGGCATCATCTGGGAGTACCTGGATAACGCTGTCGCAAATGTAGATTCATCCGTCTATAAAGTAGATCTACCAAACGACATGTACGGAGTATCAAGCCAATGCATTACTCAGGGTGATTGGGTTGAGGCAGTTATCTACAATGCGGATGAAGAAACTTGGTTTGGACTATCCAATGATAATGCTCCACTATCATACCAAGATATGGACTTTGCGATACGTTCTATCAACAATACTGTTGAATGCTACAAAAACGGGACATTGATGGCAACGATGCAAGACACTTTTGGTATGTCAGTAAATTGGTTAAAGATTGATCTTGAATCTAATCTTGTTAAATTTGAATTGAATGGATTTGTGAAATATCAATCATCTGGATCTATCGAAAACTATAATATTTATATAGGTGGCACAGATCCAGAGTCAGAGATTAATAATATCTATTCATCGAGCACACAAACCATCGGTTGTTGTCCCCCAAATTACACCAATCATAACAATCCTATTTTAAACAATATTTATAAAGCTGAAAATTTATTGAACAGTGAAGGGCTCGTCCCAAACAATGGAAATGTATTATTTAAAGCGGGAACAGAAGTGAATTTAGGCCCGGGTTTTGAATCTGAAGCAGGTTCTACTTTTGAGGTAAAAACTGGAGGATGTAATTGATTAGCTAGATTTAAATTAGCTAATAAAAAAGGGGAAGCAAATAGTTATTTACTTCCCCTTTTTTATTATTTATTTATTGAATTAACCCAACATCTTTTCTGGTCTCACCCAAGCATCAAATTCTTTCTCGGTCAAGTAAGCCAATGAAAGCGCAGCTGCTTTTAAAGTCGTTCCTTCCTTGTATGCTTTCTTGGCAATCTCTGCTGCTTTATCGTAACCTATTTTTGTATTCAATGCGGTTACAAGCATGAGCGAGTTATTAAGATTGTCTTTTATCTTTTCTTTATTTGGCTTCAAGCCTTTGATACAATTGTCTGAGAAACTAGCCGCTGCATCTCCTATCAATCTAGCTGACATCAAGAAATTATAAATCATCATTGGCTTGAAAACATTCAATTCAAAATGACCGTTCATTCCTCCAATATTGATGGCTACATCGTTTCCACATACTTGCGCCATTGCCATGGTCAAGGCTTCCGATTGCGTTGGATTTACTTTGCCTGGCATAATTGACGAACCTGGTTCATTGGCAGGAATGGTGATCTCTCCGATTCCTGTTCTTGGACCACTTGATAACATTCTGATATCATTCCCGATTTTCATCAAAGAAACTGCCACAGTTTTTAATGCGCCGTGAGATTCGACAATCGCATCGTGTGCAGAAAGTCCTTCAAATTTATTGACACCTGTTATGAATGGTAGCTTTGTTGCTTTTGCAATTTCCTTGGCAACATGCTTGGAGTACCCTTTGGGAGTATTCAATCCTGTTCCCACTGCAGTACCACCTAGAGCAAGATGACTTAAATGCTTTAAAGTGTTTTTAATGGCTTTGATTCCAAAATCAAGTTGTGTGACAAAAGCAGAGAGATCTTGACCTAATGTAACAGGTGTTGCATCCATGAAATGTGTACGACCGATCTTGACCACTTTCTTATATGCCTTTGCTTTTTTATCAAGTTCCTTTTTCAACTTCTCTAGTCCCGGAATGGTTGTTTCCATCAACATTTTATATGCAGCAATATGCATTGCTGTTGGAAAAGTATCATTAGATGATTGTGATTTATTTACATCATCATTTGGGTGGATTTTCTTTTTGGCATCCGTTAATTTACCTCCTGATAATACATGAGCACGATTGGCAATCACTTCATTGACATTCATGTTGGTCTGAGTACCAGAACCGGTCTGCCACACAACCAAAGGAAATTGGTCATCAAGTGTGCCATCGAGGATTTCGTTACAAACTTTCCCAATCAAGTTAGACTTAGCTTTTGAAAGCACCTTAAGGTCAGCATTGGTTTTAGCCGCTGCCTTCTTCAAAATAGCATAGGCACGAATGATCTCTATAGGCATTGTCTGACCTCCGATCAAAAAATTCTCTTTAGAGCGTTGGGTCTGTGCGGCCCAATATTTATCTGCAGGTACATCAACGTATCCTATTGAATCTTTTTCCTTTCTTATTTTCATGTTTGTCTTATTATTTTAATGGTGTGCGAAGATAAACCAATATCAGAAATAAGGGGTTGGCTAAAACTTGTTATATTTAGGACTGTTATATAGATATATATTAAAACACTAAAAATAATTTAAATATGGCTTTTACATTACCTGATTTACCTTATGACCATAATGCGCTTGAACCAAATATTGATGCAAGAACGATGGAAATTCACCACGGTAAACACCATGCTGGTTATACTAAAAAATTAAATGCAGCTATTGAAGGCACTGACTTGGAAGGAAAGGATATACTTGATATTCTTAAAAATCTAGACATGGAAAATGGAGCTGTAAGAAACAATGGAGGTGGATTTTACAACCATTCACTTTTTTGGTCCGTTATGTCTCCAGATGGAGGAGGAGAGCCAGAAGGTGATCTAGCAGCAGCGATTAATGATGCTTGTGGATCATTTGAAGAGTTTAAAAAGAAATTTGCGACAGCGGCAGGAACAAGATTTGGCTCAGGATGGGCTTGGTTATGTGCTCACCCAGGAGGCAAAGTTGAAGTTTGTTCTTCTCCAAATCAAGATAATCCTTTGATGCCAGGAGTAGGTTGTGGAGGCACACCAATCCTTGGAATTGACGTCTGGGAGCATGCTTATTACCTTAATTATCAGAACAAAAGACCTGATTATGTTAGTGCATTTTTCAATGTGATTAACTGGAAAGAGGTGTCTAGAAGATATTCTGAAGCGAAGTAACAGTCAATATGTCGTAAGATTTACATGGATATTGCACAATAAAGCAGCTTTTGACCACATTTAACGGTTCATTAAGAGGATATATTGAATAATTCTTATTAATTTTAAGGCAAACTACGAAAGCTTATGAAGCAGATTTTACTAATCCTTTTTGTTATGGTCAGTTACGGACTTACGGCACAGGTGTCTTTTGCACCTGAAGCGCCAATGGGTCTAGGTCAAACGGACGATATAGATATCAAGATAGATGTCGACATAACGAACGATTTAAACGCAGAGCAGTCCACATTTTGGACTATTGATAGAGTGAGTCCGTCAGATCCAGTACCAGAAGAGTGGGAATTTCAGATTTGTGACAAAAATAGTTGTTATATCTGGGGACTAGAGCAATGTCCTTCAGGAAATCCAGCTGTTTTCATTGCAAATGAGACTGTAACTTACAATTTACATATGAATCCTCACGGAGTAGCTGGAGAAGGTAGTTTTATATTCAATATTACTTCAGCAGATGGAACAATACTTACTTCTATCCCAGTTGGATATGATATTGATCTTGTTTCAGGTGTAACAGATACAGATTTGGATGTTAAACAAATAAAGCTTTTTCCTAATCCAACAACTGATTACATCCAAATTACTAATGATAACAATGTTAGTAAAGTAGCTTTTTATAATATCGTAGGTAAGAGATTAAATACATCAGTTCATTTTACAGGAAAATCACACGATGTAAGTAGCCTTCAAAAAGGTATTTACTTGGTAAGATTATTTGATGAGAGTGACAATGTCATTTCAGTCATTAGACTTAATAAGAACTAGTAGATCGTAGATAAAAATATTTAAAAAGGGGCTTCATTCATTTGAAGCCCCTTTTTTATTTGCTTTAAGCGACAATGTTCAGCTTTTACTAGGGTTTAATGAGAATATTAGCCTTTAAAGCCATTCTCCACCCACAATAATAACCCAAGCCACTACAACCAATGGACCTGCCACTCCAGCAGACAAGGCGAGTATTTTAAGACATAGTACTTAGAAGATTGTACACTTAAAAAAGTAACCGTCAAAACCCCAGGTCCATTTCCGACAAATACCCGACACCTGCAGCCGCAAAAAGAATTAAATTCTGTTTATGCATTAATAACATTGAATTAGTTTAATAATTAATTAAATAACTTAGTTTTGACCCATTATTGTATTTTAATTTATCAACCAATATTGAGTATGAAAAAACTAATATTATTTAATTTATTATGCCTTTTTAGCCTGATGGCTTATGGACAAGGAGCGACAACCTCATCAATGGTTGGAACTGTAACTGACCAATCTGGAGAAGCCTTAATCGGTGTAACGATTATGGCAATACACACTCCTTCTGGAACTTCGTATGGAACCGTTACAGATGTAGACGGTAGATACAATCTTAACAACATGAAAGTTGGAGGACCTTACGAGATTAAAATGACGTACGTAGGGTATTCAGAAAACAAACTTCCAAATCAATTCTTATCTCTTGGTCAAGCAAAAAGATATGATGTACAATTGGCAGAAGGTGGAGTAATGCTAGACGAACTAGTTATTCTTGGGTCTACTCAGACTCTAGGTACTAGTACTGGAGCATCTACAAACATTTCAACTGCACAGATTGAAAACATGCCTACCTTAGGTAGAAACTTGAGCGATTACACGAGGTTAACACCTCAATCAAGATCAACATTTGGTGGTGGTACTTCGTTTGGAGGTCAGAACAATAGATTTAATGCAGTATACGTAGATGGAGCTGTAAATAACGATGTATTTGGATTGGCTGCAAATGGACAAAATGGTGGACAAGTAGGAATCGCACCTTTTAGTATTGACGCGATTGATCAAATTCAAATTGTATTATCTCCATATGATGTTTCATATGGTGGTTTTTCAGGAGGTGGAATAAATGCTGTAACTAAGTCAGGAACCAATCAAGTATCTGGAACTGCTTACTACTTTACTCAAGGAGAAAACTTGGCAGCAAAGACGAATGGTGCTGTACTTGAAAGAAACGATTTAACAAAAGAAGATGGTGAGAGATTAGATGAATTTTCAAACAGTCTAATTGGTCTTTCTTTAGGTGGTCCAATTATCAAAGACAAACTTTTTTACTTTGTTAATGCGGAAATTCAAAATGAAGAAACACCAGTACCGTTTGCAGGTGATTATGATGGTGATACATCATTGGGAGACATCGCAAACTTGAAAGACTTTTTAATGAGTGAATATGGTTATGATGCAGGAGAGTTTGGAAACAAAATTAGCTCATTAGAAGGAACAAGAATATTTGGTAAGTTAGATTATAACATCAACCAAAACCACAATATTAGCTTAAGACACAATTATACAAAAGGAGTAAGTACTGGTGCAAATGGATCAACTAATTCAAGAATCAATTTTGCAAACAATTCAGTATTCTTTCCAAGTATAACAAACAGTACAGCACTTGAATTGAACTCAAGTTTTGGCACAGACAAATCAAATAAATTAATAATCGGCTATACTTCTGTAAGAGATGATAGAGATCCAGTTGGACAAGATTTTCCAAATGTATTTATCAATGATGGCCAAGGTTCAATTTCATTTGGATCAGAAGCTTTTTCTACTGCAAATGCACTAGATCAAAACATTCTTACCATTACAGACAACTTTAAGATTTACAAAGGAGATCATACGATTACAGTAGGAACTCATAATGAATTTATTAGTTTCTACAATTTATTTATTAGACAGAATTATGGCTCATACTTTTTCTTAAGCGTGGATGATTTTTATGCTGGAAATGTAACTGGGTACGATAGATCTTATTCTCTAGTTGATGATTTAACTGGTGATGGATCTGCAGCAGCTGCTGAATTTTCTGCAGCTCAGCTTGGGGTTTATATTCAAGATGAATGGACTGTTAACAATAAATTATCATTGACAGGTGGGTTGAGATTGGATGTACCAATCATCACTACTGATCCTAGTATTGATGCTTCATTTAACACAACAACACTTCCATTATTGGCAGCAAGTTATGATTTACAAGGAGCACAAGGAGGAGCGGCTCCAAAAAGCCAACTTTTAATTTCTCCTAGATTAGGATTAACTTTTGATGCTAATAAAACAACTAAGATCCGTGGAGGATTGGGTGTGTTTACCAGTAGAGTTCCTTTCGTATGGCCAGGTGGAATGTATGCCAACAACGGTATTACAGTCGGTGGTTTGGATGAAGATGATATCGATGCTACTTTCAATCCTGATCCATTTGGACAACCAACCAATCCTAATGTAACTATCCCTGCTGGTCAAGTAGATCTATTTACTGAAGACTTTAAATACCCACAGGTATTGAGAGCAAGTTTAGGTTTAGATAAAGAAATTGGTGACGGATGGAAAGCAAGTGTTGAAGGCGTTTATACTAAGACCCTAAACAATGTTTTCTATCAAAATGTAAACTCAGACCCTACTGTTGATTTTAATTGGACAAACGGTGCTGATGATAGACCAATTTTCACAAGAGATAGATTGGATGCGACTTACACAGCTGTGTACTTGGCTTCTAACACAAGTGAAGGATTTGCATACAACTTGACTGGTTCACTTACTAAGTTTTTCAATAACGGACTTTCTTTATATGGAGCATATTCATTTGGAGATTCTGAAGCTATTTTTGAAGGAACTTCATCACAAAACTCTTCACAGTGGAGGGGAGCTTTCACAACTGACGGAAGAAACAATGCTGAACTTGGAAGATCAGATTTTGCTTTAGGAAGTAGATTTATTGCTAGTGTAGGTAAAGTGATTTCTTGGAATGATAAAGTCAAAACGAATGTTTCATTATTTTATAATGGACAATCAGGAGATTTATATTCTTACGTCTATAACAACAGAAACATCAACAATGAATCTGGATCTACTAGTAGAGAAAGACATTTGATTTATGTTCCTGCTGATGCAAATGACATTATGCTTGTTGCTGACGGAGACGTAACAGCAGCTGAACAATGGACAATGTTAAACACATTCATCGAAGAAGATGATTATTTGTCATCAAGAAGAGGTGAGTACGCTGAGAAGAATTCTAATAGAACACCATTTACACACCAGATTGACTTGAGAATTGCTCAAGATTTAGGTGTGCAAATTGGTGACACAAACAATAAATTACAAGTTTCACTTGATATTTTCAATGTTGGAAACTTAATCAACAATAACTGGGGTGTTGTATATGGCAATCCTTTTGCATACCGTTTAATTGACTTTGAAGGTTATGATGCAGATGGGACTACACCAACATTCACATTCTCTGAAAATGATCTTGGAGATGATAGATTTTCTATCTCTGACAGAGTATCAAGATGGAGAGGAAGAATTGGAATAAGATATATCTTTAACTAGATTATATATTATAAAAGATAAGGACCGAGCATTTAATTATGTTCGGTCTTTTTTTGTCCTAGATAAAACTAGGTAGGTTTAGCAAGATACTGTTACTAGGCAGGAAGCGTTTTTATATAATAGATCGTTATAAAAACAGATCCTAATATAGAAATCGATTAATGCCGTCCGCCAGTTGGCGGACGGCATTTTTTTATTGACTGTCAATAAATCTAATTCAATGGACTTAGTTTTTAATAAATGACTTTTTTGCTACCATTGAACCATCATCTTCCATAACTGTAATCCAATAATATCCTGCGTTCAAACTTGATACATTAATTTCTAAATCCAATGCATCAAACAATACAACTTGCCCCAATTGATTATAAATTTGAAAGTGATAAATACCCTCATCTAAATTTGAAATCTGTAAGTAACTTGATGTTGGATTTGGAAAAATAGTAATGTTACCCTTTCTCCAGTGGTAACCATTGCCATGTTTTTTAAAATCATAATTCCTATCTGAATTATCAGAAAATGAAAAATTGCTAGACAAGCTTCCATCGCTGTTAAAATCAAAACATAAGTCTTATTGTCATCTATTACCCTACAACGGTATTAGAGGGGTTTGTCCTTTGTCCATTTCAGTACATTTTGCAAATTTATACATCCTGCGAAAATGGTGGTTTGTTTATTGTGTACGATGGATTTCATCCATCGCTATTACCTGTCGACCTTTCAGGTCTCTATTGATATGGCTTTACCACGTCAATATTTTACAACAGCGGAATACTGTAAACGAATTTATTGTATTGAAATTGAGTCTTGAGTATTACTATCGCCATGTCTTTAAACCAGAAGTCTTTATAATTTTATTGGTGCCAAATCTTCGCTTAATCTAATCGCTTTCTTAGGTTGATCTACTAAGGTTACTAAAGAATGATTGAAACGATTTGCCTTTATGCATTTTCAGTACATTTTGCAAATTTATACACCCTGCGAAAATGGTGGTTTGTTTATGCGTACGATGGATTTCATCCATCGCTATTATCTGTCGGCCTTTCAGGTCTAAGATTATTAAAGAATGATTAAACCGATTAACCTTTGTCCATTTTCAGTACACATTGCAAATTTTGACATTCTGCGAAAATGGTAGTTTGTTTATTCTGTACGATGGATTTCATCCATCGCTATTATCTGTCGACCTTTCAGGTCTAAGATTATTAAAGAATGATTGAACCGATTTACCTTTATCCATTTTTAGTACATTTTGCAAATTTTTACATTCTGCGAAAATGGTGGTTTGTTTATTGTGTACGATGGATTTCATCCATCGCTA
>JAULCF010731242.1:21926-63893 GCA_032361265.1 Devaleraea mollis | reverse complement strand
TCTTACTCTTAAAGAAAAAGATTTTAATACATTTAAATATCTAATCCCAAAGCATACAAAACCAGTAAAACAAAAAGCAAAAAACAAACCTGCAATTTTCATTTTAGCGCCACCTCGATCTGGGACTACCCTACTCCGTGTAATGCTTGCTGGACATCCAGATATTTTTGCCGCGAATGAACTTCAACTCCTTCATTTTGACAACCTAGAAGAACGAGCAAAAGCTTACGAATCAAAATTCAGTCTTTGGAAGGAAGGAGTTATTAGAGCCTTGATGGAATTAAAAAACATTGACGCAAATGAAGCGAAGTCTATTGTTCAAAAAGCAGAAGAAAATGCAGTTTCAACACAAGCGTTTTTCAATACAATACAAGAGCTTATCGGTGATAAAATTTTAGTGGATAAATCACCTTCTTATATCCTTGATAACGATGCATTGCAAAGAGCCGAAGACATCTTCGAAAAGCCTTTATATATTCATCTTTATCGCCACCCTTATTCCATGATCAAGTCATTCGAAAAAATGCGAATGCACCAAGTCATGTATTTAGAAAGTCATCATTACAATGCTCAACAAACTGGAGAATTAATCTGGCAACAAAGCCATAACAATGCGATAGAATTTTTAAAAAACATTCCAACAAACAGACAGTTTAATATTTCTTATGAAGCAATGATTGCTGATCCAGAGACAACAATGAAAAATCTCTGCGATCAATTTAACATTGATTTTCATCCAAATTTAATAAAGCCATACGAAGGAATTGATCAGAAAATGACAGACGGAATCTATGAAGATTCTAAAGCCATGGGAGATCCTAAATTACTTCAACATGGAAAAATAAAAGCTTCTTTAGCTGACAATTGGAAGGGAGTTTTCAACGATAATTTCCTTCATCAACAAACTTGGGATACAGCTAAAGCTCTAGGTTACCCAGACCTCACCCCTCACCCCTCACCCCTCGCTCCTGAGCTCTCACCCCTCACCTCTGACATAGCCATCATCGGTATGTCCGCACGATTCCCTGGCGCTAAAGATCTAAAGGAGTTTTGGAAAAACCTTATGGAGTCCAAAGATGTAACCAGAGAATTTACAACAGAGGAATTAGTGGCAGCAGGTGTAGATCCTCAACTGATCAATGATCCAGATTACGTCCGAAGAGGCATGTACCTCAAAGATGCAGATTGCTTTGATGCAGATTTTTTTGGATACTTACCCAAAGAGGCAGCTTTAATGGATCCCCAGCACCGAGTATTTTTAGAATGCGCTTATGCCGCTCTGGAAGACGCAGGTTATGATCCTGATCAAACGAAACTTAATATTGGTGTTCTAGGCGGAATTGCTAGAAACACCTACCTCATTAATAATGTAATTACTCATCCTAATTATTTTAAATCATTAGATGATTTCCAATTAGGAATCACTTTAGAAAAAGATTTCCCATCGACTAGAGTTGCTTATAAACTCAACCTCAATGGTCCGGCAATCAATGTTCAAACGGCCTGTTCTACTTCTGGAGTAGCTGTACATCTAGCTTGCCAAAGTATTCGAACAGGAGATGCGGACATCGTTATCGTAGGGGGAGGAAGAATTCAACCTCCAATTGCTTCTGGACATTTGCATAAGGAAGGACATGCCCTTTCTCCAGATGGATATTGTCGAACTTTTGATGCTGACGCAAATGGAATGGTTCGTGGCCATGGTATGGCCTTTATAGTTTTAAAAAACCTAGACAAAGCGATTGCCGATGGTGATAATATCCATGCGGTGATCAAAGGTACCGCAATCAATAATGACGGTTCTGATAAAGTTGGTTTTACAGCTCCAAGTATTAAAGGTCAATCCGAAGCGATTATAAAAGCTTATAAAAATGCGAACATCAATCCGGAATCCATTTCTTATATCGAAGCTCATGGTACCGGAACCGCTATCGGTGACCCAATCGAAATCGCAGGATTAAGTACAGCGTTTAAAGCATTTACTAATAAAAAACAGTTTTGCCATATTGGGTCGGTCAAAGCAAACATTGGACATTTTGATGCAGGGGCAAGTATCGCGGGGATTATTAAAACAATCCTTGCTATGAAACACGAGGTACTTCCTCCTTTGATGCATTTTAAAAATCCAAATCCTCAAATAAATTTCAAAGCATCTCCGTTTCTAATTAATAAAGAAGCGCAAGATTGGAAAAGAAGTGATCAGCCAAGAAGAGCTGGAATAAGTTCTTTCGGTCTAGGAGGTACAAACGCTCATATCGTTCTCGAAGAAGCTCCCGTTTCTAGCAAATCTAATCCAAAAAAATCACATGAGCTACTATTGCTTTCTGCAAAGAAAGTAGAGGCTCTTGATAAAATAAAAACTCAATACGCAAGGTATTTCAAAACTTCAGAAGACTCCCTTTCTGCGGTTGCTTATACTTTACAAACAGGAAGAAAGGCTTTTCAACAGAGAGCTTTTTTAATAGCAAAAGACGGACAAGAAGCGGAGGAACATTTCAACAATCTCAATAGTGTCAAAATATTCTCAAAAGAAAGTAAGTCTAAAAAGAACAAGATCGTTTTCATGTTTCCGGGTGGTGGTGCACAACATAGCAATATGGGATTCGACTTATATCAAGAAGAACCTGTTTTCAAAACCGCCGTTTTAGAATGTCTCGATATTTTAAAACAAGATCATCAACTAGACTTTCTGGAGGTTTTATATCCAAATACAGAGATTAGAAAAAGTGAACCATTAAGAGATCCGCTTCAAGGAATCACTTTATTGTTTACAATAGAATATGCAACTGCCAAACTCTGGGAATCTTGGGGCATTCAAGCATCGGAGTTAATTGGACATAGTTTGGGAGAGTATACCGCAGCTTGTATCAGTGGGGTTTTCTCCTTGAAAGATGCATTGGCGCTGGTTGCAAAACGAGGAAAACTATTTTTAACTTTAGAAAATGGAGGAATGCTAAGCGTTGCTTTATCCGCTTCTCAGGTTGAAAAATACTTAATCGACGGACTTAGTATTGCAGCGATCAATCGTCCTGACAATTGTGTACTTTCTGGTTCTGAAAAAGCGATTGATCAGGTACAAAAAACATTAGATGCTAAGGATATTCAAAACTCCAGGCTTCATATCTCAGTAGCGGCACATTCAATAATGATCGAACCGATACTTAAAGAATTTGAAAGTTTTTTAAAAGATATTAAATTCTCTGCTCCAAAAATACCAATCGTTTCAAATGTAACTGGTAAATTTGTAGACAATCAATCCATCCAATCACCTACCTACTGGTTAAACCACCTTCGGCATACCGTCCGATTTAGTGAAGGTATCGAAGTACTTTTAAAACTTAAAAATAGAATTTTTATAGAAGTAGGACCAGGACAGACACTCTGTACCTTTGCAAGACAACATCCTGCAAAACAAGCAGATCAAGTCATCCTTGCTTCACTTCGACATCCAAAAGAACCAACACACGACTATGCATTCTTATTAAAAACCGTGGGACAATTATGGCTCTCCGGGATTAGTATAGAATGGAACAACCTCCATCATGATCACCCTCCTGGTAAAGTATCTTTACCAACTTATCCTTTTGACCGAAAACGTCACTGGATAGAACCTAAACAAACAAACACTATAGAATCTTACACGAACATGAAGCAAGCGAATAATATGCACGAGGGACCAAAAGTCACTAGAACGGATTTAATCGTCAATGATTTGATGGAGATTTTTCATCAACTCAGTGGTATTGAAAAAAGTAACATGGATAAACAAGCAACCTTCCTTGAATTAGGTTTCGATAGTTTATTCCTTACTCAGGCTGTTGCAAAAATCAAGAAAAAACTTCCGGTAAAAATTAACTTCCGACAACTGTTTGAAGAAGCACCTAATTTTAGTGCACTTGCCGTCTATCTTGAAAAACAATTACCAGAAACTGCTTATCAAGAAGAGCTTAAAAAATTAAATGATGTTCCTGCTCCAGCAAACAATACTCCCTTAATTGAAAATCCAAACGCAGTTACTTCTGCAACTAAAATTAATTATGCGATCCATACAGAACAACAGGTTTTCAATAACACTCCTGTTCCTGTAGATGGTTCTGTACAAAGTATCATTCAACAACAGTTGCACTTAATGCAACAGCAAATGCAATTGCTAAGTGGAAATACAGTTCCTGGAAATCGCCAGGAGATTAAAGAGCCAACAAAACCAATTGCCTCTACTCAAAAAATAAATATAACGCCACTCCCTCCAAATTCTCCACCTGCCGAGCAAAAGCAAACACCTTCCGAGGCATCTCAATCACTTGTTCCTAGTCCTTCTCCACTAACTACTAACACTGACTCTTCTAATGAAAAAGAAGGTTCTGCTCATGGTCCATGGAAACCGATCAGTAAAAAAGCAGATAATGGATTGAGTGAACAACAACAAAAATATTTAGCAGATTTAATCAATCGATATACAAGCAAAACAAAAGGCTCTCAAAGCCTAACACAAGCACAAAGAAAACATTTAGCTGATCCTCGTTCTATCACAGGATTTAATCGGCTTTGGAAAGATATGATTTACCAGATTGCGGTTGATAGATCCAAAGGGTCTAAGGTCTGGGATGTTGATGGCAATGAATATATTGACTATAGAAATGCTTTTGGTATTAGCCTTTTTGGACATACACCTGATTTTGTTCAAGAGGCCGTAAAAGAGCAATTAGAAAAAGGATTCGAACTAGGAGTGTTAACTCCTTTAGCTAAAAAAGTAGCTGACTTACTTTGTGAATTAAGTGGATGTGAAAGAGCAACTTTAGTCAACACGGGTTCTGAAGCAATCGTTGCTGCTGTCCGTGCCGCTCGGACCGTTACTATGAAAGATAAAGTGATTGTCTTTGAAGGAGACTATCATGGAATAGCAGATGAGATGTTGGTCAGAGCAGTCAAAATAAATGGTCGAACTAAAGCGATGCCAGTAGCTCCGGGAATACCAAACCTCGCAGTTCAAAACATGATCATTCTTGACTTAGATGATCCAAACGTTTTAGAAAAAATAAAAGCACATGTTCATGAAGTTGCTGCGGTAATCATCGAACCGGTTCAACCAAATAAACCATGCAGGCAACCAAGAGAGTTGTTTCATAATATTAAAAAGATTACTGCTCAGAATGAAGTTGCATTAATTTTTGACGAGATGATTACTGGCTTTCGAGTTGCGATGGGAGGTGCACAAGAATGGTATGGTATCGAAGCTGATTTAATTGCTTATGGAAAAATAATCTCGGGTGGCTTACCTATGGCAGCCGTGGCTGGAAAATCGGAATACATGGATGCCTTCGATGGCGGACAATGGAATTTTGGTGATGATAGTTACCCTGAAGCAGGAGTTACTTTCTTTGGTGGAACCTTTGTCAAACATCCACTTGCTTTGGCTTCTTCTTATGCTGCACTTAGTGAGATTAAAAAACGTGGACCAAAACTCTACGACGAATTAAATACCAAGACTGCAAAATTTGCAGAACAATTAAAAGAATTATTTTTAAAAACAAAAGCACCGCTGAGAGTTCGTTCAACAGCCTCCGTAGTTGCTATCCAGATCACTGATGATAATCCTCTTTCAGCTTTAGTATTCTTTTACATGAGGCTGAAAGGAATTCATATTAAAGAGAAAGCAGCTTTGGTTTCTACTGAACATACTATGGAAGATTTAAATCATACCGTAGCCATGTTTGAAGAGAGTATCAAAGAAATGCAAACGGCGGGTTTCTTTAAGATAACAGTTGCGGAGGTCGAAGATCATAATCTGATCATTACACCCCCTTCTCAACAAACCCTCATGACTTCCGCAACACCGCCTGTTTTAAAAAAAAAGCGCTCTTTAACAGAAAGTCAAAAAGAGATCTGGGTTGAACAACAATTAGGTAATGGAGCAGCGGCTGCTTACAACCTAGGTTCTGAATTTCGATTCGAAGGAAATCTTCATAAAGAATACTTAGAAAAGGCTTTTCAAAAACTGATACAAAGACACGAAGGTTTGCGAACAGAATTTTCGAAGACGGAAACGGTTCAGTACATTCTTGATCGACGTACCATTGAAATTCCTTTTGTAGATATTTCTCATCTTTCTTCTTTAGAACAAGAACACCAACTCAACGGTTTCCGTTTTAATGAAGGAGAAATTCCTTTTGACCTTTTTAACGAAATTCCTTTTCGAGCAAAATTAGTCAAAACAGGATTGCAAGAACACTATTTTTATTTTAGTGCTCACCATATGATTGCCGATGGTTGGTCAATGGGCGTTTTGATGCAAGACTTTGCAAATCTTTTTGCAATCGAAAGTGGCCACACTGTTGAATTAGTGGAACCACGATCTTTATCTGACTTTATTGCAGAGCAAGCAATTGCTAGTAAAAGTGAAGAAGCAAAAGATGCAGTAGTCTATTGGAAAGATCAATTTAAAGAGGACATTCCTATTTTAGAGTTTCCAACAGATCGAGCAAGACCTTCTTCAAAAACTTATTCAGCTAAATTAGAAAAAATCAGCATTTCTGAAAGTTTATTTGCGGATTTAAAGAAAACTGCAAGTCAGGAAAAAACTACTTTTTTCAATTTGATCTATTCTGCTTTTCAAGTTTTTATACATCGACTTTCTAATCAAGATGATTTCGTTTTAGGAATCACCTCGGCGACTCAGGCTAGTGGAGACAATCCATATTTAGTTGCTCATGGTGTAAACCTTTTACCGATTCGTTTGCAAACGAACCCAGAAGATTCATTTACTAAAATATTAAGTGATACCAGAAATAAAGTACTCGATGCTTTCGAACACCAAAGTCTTGCTTTTGGTAGTTTGGTAAAAGCATTGAAAGTTCCTCGCGACCCAAGTCGAACACCGATTATCTCGGTTTTATTTAACATGGATTCTCCTATTGAAAATTTAAACTTTGTTGGTTTAAAAACAGAGATGAATCCGATTCAAAGAAACTACGAGACATTCGACATTTTCATTAATATCAAACCTGTTGGTAAATCGATCATCATTGAATGGATTTATAATACAGATTTATTTTATAAAGAAACTATTGAACGTAGGTTATTAGAATTCGAAATGCTATTAAAAAGCATCACCATCAATCCTACGCAAAGAGTTGATCAATTATCAATTCTTCCAAATACAGAAAGAAAAATCCTTTTAAAGGATTGGAATAATAACCAAGTAAAAAGACCTCACCGAGTCATCCATCAATATCTAGAAGAACAAGCCGTAACTACTCCTGACAGTATTGCCGTAGCGGATTCTAGTCAGTCGCTTACTTATGACCAGCTAAACTTACGTGCAAATCAAGTTGCTCATTACTTCGTCGCTCAAGGGGTTCATACTGGAAATTTCATCGGTGTTTATTTCGAACGAGGTGTTGATATGATGGTTGCGCTAATGGCTTGTATGAAGATCGGAGCAATATATGTCCCACTCGACCCAATCAATCCAACTAGTCGTCTTAAGGTAATTTTAGAAGATGCACAAGCAGACTTTTTAATTACAAAAGAAGCCTTACTAGGCACCTTGCCTAGTAATTTTAAAAACATCATTTGCCTTGATCGGGACGAAGTAAAAATTCGTGGTTGCTCTACTAGTAATCTTTTCAAAAAAATAAACAATGACCATCTGGTCTATGTAAATTATACTTCTGGCTCGACCGGAAAACCTAAAGGTGTTTTAATCCCGCATTATGCAGTTGTCGATCATCATTTGGCAATTATTAAAGCATTGGACTTGAATTCAAATGAAACAATTTTTAGTGTTGCAAGCATTGCTTTTGACCCATCCGTTCAGGATTTCTTTTTGCCTTTGATGATAGGCGCTCAAGTATACATTGCTAGTGAAGAAGAGAAAACCGATGGTTTCCAACTTAAAGCGGCTCTGAAAAAAGTCAAGCCTACACTGATGCAGGCAACTCCGTCTACTTGGCGAATGCTACTCATGGCCAACTGGGAAGGTAATGAAGAATTAACAATCCTTTGTGGTGGTGAAGGTTTATCAAAAGAGCTTGCTCAGAAATTAATCCTTCGGAGCAATCGCCTTTATAATATTTATGGTCCAACAGAGACGACGATATGGTCTACCCTAAAACTTCTGCAAGGTGATCGTTCTTTGACCAAAGCGGAGTCTTCCTATGAACCAATTGGTCGACCTATCGAAAACGTACAGGTTTACTTATTAGATAAACATCAAGAAACTGTTCCAATTGGAGTAGCTGGTGAAGTTTATATTGGAGGGGTTGGAGTTGCACCAAATGGCTATTTTAAAAGAGGGGATCTTAATACAGAAAAATTTGTAAATAATCCTTTCCTAGATACTTTTGGCGAAAAGCTCTATCGTACAGGTGACATGGCTCGCTACCTATCTAATGGTGATTTAGAATATTTAAATCGAGCAGATTCTCAGGTTAAAATTCGTGGTTTTAGAATTGAATTAGGAGAGATTGAATCCGCAATGGATCAACACGAAAGTATACAAGAAAACGTAGTGATTATCAGAGAAGATCAAAAAGATAATAAACGGTTAGTTGCTTACTATATTCCGAAAGTAGGACATACTATAGATGTTCATGATTTAAAAAATTATTTAAAAGCTAAGATTCCAGACTACATGGTTCCTGTTGCTTATGTTGAAATGGATAAATTCCCATTGACGGCGACCATGAAAATTAATCGCAATAAGCTTCCGCATCCAGAGGCTTCTAAAAATAATATCCAAAAGACAATGGTTTCGGCAAAGACGGATGCTGAAAAAATCTTAACGTCTATTTGGAAAAAGATACTTGGTACTTCTAAGATCAGTACGGATGATGACTTTTTCGAATTAGGAGGTCACTCTCTAAATGCAATTAGTATGATCACTATGATCGAAAAAGAGACGGGTAAAAAATTACCATTGGCAACCCTTTTAGAAAACTCTACTATTCAAAAGCTGGGTACTCTTTTAGAGGATGATAAAAAAATAGAAGCGTCTATTAATTCTTCTCTGGTTCCAATCAAAACCTCTGGCTCTAAAACGCCACTATATTTAGTTCATGGTGCCGGACTTCATGTCTTAATGTTTCAGACTTTAGCAGCAGGCATGAATGAAGATCAACCTCTTTATGCTTTACAAGCGAAGGGCTTAAATGGCGAAGGAGAACCCATCAATAGAATGGAAGATATTGCCGCTCATTATATCAAAGAAATTTTAGTTCAAAACCCAGAAGGTCCTTACGCTTTAGCCGGATATTCTTTTGGTGGACTCATTGCTTTTGAAATGGCAAAACAATTAAAAGCATTAGGCAAGGAGGTAGAAATGTTAGCAATGTTTGACACCATCGTTAGTCAAACGATTACCGGTACTTCTTCAAATAATAACTATTATAAAAAATTAGCAACCCTTGGAAAAAAGGTTGCTTGGAATATTTCTCTTTTAGCAAAAGATCCAATTCCAAATTTAAAATATAAATCTCATGTATTGAAGCGTCGGTATCAAAGATGGGTCGGACAAGGAGGCACCTCAGAGGTAAAAGAAGCGGATGCAGTTTTTGGTGGCAAAGTAGATCAAGCAAATAAGGAAGCTTTTGATAATTATCAAATTACTCCTTACGATGGAAAGATTCATTTATTCAAAGCGAATTCTCAAAGATTCTATCTAGATGATTTTGAATTTTTAGGATGGGAACCTTACGCCAATGGAGGTGTAGAAAAACATAATGTTCCTGGGGATCACTTAACACTTTTTGACCCTCCTCATGGACAAACGTTTGCGAAGATACTTCAAGCTTGTTTGAATGAAATAGAAGAAGGAAAAATGGTACGTAAATAATGCTCAACCTTACTCGGCTTTTTAATACGGTCAAAGAGAAAGAAATATCCAATACTATCCATTGGACTAAACCCTCTGATGACATATTCAAAAAGACTACAGGTATTCATATATGGAGAGTAAAATGGACCGATTTCTCCTGGCAAGATTATCAGTCTAGCTTAACAGAAAAAGAGTTTAATCAGATTTTAAAATATAAAAATCCGAAAGACCGAAATAAAAGAGCATTAAGTCGTGGCATATCAAAGGAATTGTCAGCTAGTTATTTGAAAACTGCTCCCAAAGTATTAAATTACGGTGCAAATAAATTTGGCAAACCGTTTCTTGCGGACCAAGACCATCACCTTCAGTTTAATATTTCCCACTGTACCGACTATATTCTGTTAGCTTTTAGCTTTACCCCTCATGCGATTGGTATTGACGTGGAAGAGAACAACCTTCATTTTAACTTTTTGGATATTGCTGATCAGTATTTTTCAGATTCCGAAAAACATAGCCTTAGTTGCGAATTTCCTTCTGAGCAGTTTTTTAGAATATGGACTCGCAAAGAAGCAATGACCAAAGCATTAGGAAAAGGACTAACTGATGAATTAATTCAGACAGACGTTTTAGAAAATATAATTCATTTAGAGCATACCCAAAACAAAGAGTGCTATTTAAAAACTTACAACTTTGATGAGCAATATATTTTTAGCATAGCTCAATTAGCACCTATTGAAAAACTTAGCTTTTTTGATTATTAAAAATCAGACTATTTCAAAAAAGGCCCTCACTTTGATTTTACAAAACTTACAAATATGCAAAACTGGAAACTTACAATCTTAGCTTTTTTATTTATCTCTTTTTTCAATACGAATAGTTATGCTCAGCCAGCTGGTTTTATTGACCAAGAATACGCAGGAACTTTTGAGCAAGCCGTTGGTTTGACATTCGACGATAATGGTCGAATGTATGTCTATGAAAAAGGAGGAAAAGTATGGATCGTCGACAATGGAGTTTTGGCTCCAAGCCCTCTCCTCGATATTAGTGAAGAAGTTGGTAACTGGAGAGATTTCGGAATGCTCGGTTTTGTCTTAGATCCTAATTTTTTATCAAACGGATATATGTACTCGCTCTACCTTGCAGATCGACATCACTTGCTATATTTTGGAACCAATGATTACAATCCAAATACAAATGAATATTTCAATGCAACCGTTGGACGAATCACTCGCTTTCAAGCAGATGCATCCACCGGTTTCACAACTATTGTCCCAGGAAGTAGAACAGTACTCTTAGGAGAATCTGTGTCTAACGATGGCTTTTCAAGTCTTCATCAATCTCATGGAACTGGATCATTAGTCTTTGGAACGGACGGTACACTCTTAGCTAGTTTTGGAGATGGAGCTTCTTATAGTTCTGTAGATCAAGGTTCGGCAAGTGAAACCTATTGGTCTCAAGCAATTACCGATGGGCTTATCACTCCTGCTCAAAACATTGGTGCTTATCGAGTACAATTAAACAATAATCTTGCTGGTAAATTAATTCGTATTGATCCACAAACAGGAAATGGAATTGCTTCCAATCCTTATTTCCAATCTGGTAATCCTGGTTCTGCTCAATCGAAAATATTTGCTAAAGGATTGAGAAATCCTTGTAGAATGACTTTGAAACCAGAGACAGGAAGTCACGATCCTGCTGATGCTGATCCCGGTGTAATTTATATTGGTGATGTAGGTTGGGGTTCGCGTGAAGAATTAAATGTAGTGGATGGACCAGGTCTTAACTTTGGATGGCCAAAGTATGAAGGAATGACCACCCAACCGGGATATAATAATTCAACTTATGAGCCTTCTTCTCATGAGTTTGCAAAATTAGATTGGAGAAATGGAACGGCAAGAGGATCTATCAACGGTACGATAGTTAATGTTGGATCTGCTCAATTACCTGGTCCAAACTTTACGGGTAACTGTTCGATTGGAGGGGTTTGGTATAATGCTAGTGATTTTCCTGCTGAATGGAATGATACTTATTTTCATGCAGATTATGGTGGAGATTGGATTATGAATTATAGTTTCGATGCAAACAATAACCCAACAGAAGTTAAAGAATTTAAATCCGGTGCCAATGGAATTGTTTTTATTGCAACGGATCCTGTCTATGGTGGATTGTATTATATCGCTGGTGCTTCTGGTGGAAATCCACAGGTAAATAACTCTGTAAGAAGAATCGAATTTACGGGAGGTAATCTTCCTCCTTTCGCTTTGGCAAGTGCTGATAATTATTTTGGTTCTAGTCCATTGACTGTTAATTTCAAAGGAGACCTTTCTTATGACCCCAATGGTGATGCCATTACTTATGATTGGGATTTTGGTGATGGCAACAGTAGCTCTGAAGCAAACCCTCTTCATACTTTCACAACGGGTGGAAATCAACCTACTTCTTATACCGTTACCCTTACAATTTCTGATGGAATTTTAAGTGAGCAACAGACACTGACGATCTCTTTAAATAATACACCTCCGCAAATACTTTCTACTAGTATTGATGGAACGAATACCTTCTCCTCTACTAATGGAGCGATTTTAAATCTTACTGCTTCGGTAACCGATGCAGAACATAATAATAGTCAATTGACTTACGAATGGTTTACAGAATTGCATCACAATAATCATTTTCATTCTGAAGCAGCAAATACAAACCAAAGTGCAACGACTGAACTTTCGCCAGTGGGTTGTGATGGTGCAACTTATTTTTATAGAATAAAATTAAAAGTAACAGACCCTGCTGGTTTGTTTAGTCTTTATCAAAAAGATATTTATCCCAATTGTAGTGGAACGAATCAAACGATTTCGTTTAATTCAATTTCGGATAAAGTAAATATTAATCCTCCTTTTCAATTAACGGGATCAGCTAGTTCTGGCCTTCCGGTAATCTTTCATGTGATCTCTGGTCCAGCTACTATTTCTGGAAGTACACTAACACTTACAGGTACTCCTGGTTTGGTTACGGTTAGAGCGATTCAAAGTGGAAACGGAACTTATGCTCCAGCAATTCCAGTAGAACATACCTTCACTGTGAACCCTGCCGGCGGAACAGGACTTACTGGAAATTATTTTAATAATATCGACCTTACTAATCAAGTGCTCACTCGAGTTGACCCAAATATCAATTTTAATTGGGGAACGGGATCTCCTGATCCATCTATTGATCCTAATACTTTTTCAGTGAGATGGGATGGTGGAATACTTCCGCTTTATAGTGAAAACTATACCTTCACTTTGACCGGTGATGATGGGGTTAGACTTTGGGTAAATAATCAATTGATTATTGATCAATGGGTTGATCAGGCACCTACGAATCACTCTGGAACGATTTCTTTGACTGGTGGAGAACAAGTGCCAATTCGAGTCGAATATTTTGAAAATGGAGGTGGTGCTGTTGCGGAGTTGAGATGGTCCAGCAATAGTCAGTCTCAACAGGTTGTTCCTCAGTTTTTATTATTCCCTGATTATACAACTCCAGATACGGAGTCTCCAACAGTGTCTCTTTCTACTGCTTCCAATAATGTAGATGGGCCGTTCATCGTGAATGTAAGTTTCAATGAAAATATAAATGGATTATCTCTTAGTGATTTCAATATCTCTAATGGAAATGGTTCTGGTTTAAATGGTTCTGGAAGTTCTTATTCTTTTACCGTGACTCCTGTCAATGATGGAAATGTAAGCATTCAATTGCCTGCTAATCGAGCACAAGATGCTGCTGGAAATCAAAATATCGCTTCAAATACTTTGAATGTAAATTACACAGCTCCAGGTGGTGGTGGATGTAATAATCCTACAAATATTGCTTTAGGTAAAACGGCGAGTCAATCCTCTGATTATAATGGAGGTGGAGCGACTCCTGATCTTGCTGTTGATGGAAATACTAATGGTAATTGGTATAGCGCATACTCTGTCTCTAGTACAAGTTGGCAAAATCAACCTTATTGGCAAGTAGATCTTGAGAGTATTTCAGATATCGTAACGATCAATGTTTGGAATAGAACAGATTGTTGTTCTGACTTTTTAAATGATTATTATATCCTTATTTCTGATGTTCCTTTTGCAAGTGCAAACCTTAATCAAGTCTTGAACCAATCCGGAGTGACGAGTCTATTGCAATCTCAAATTGCAGGTTCTCCATCCGCAATTAATATTAATCAATCAGGAAGATATATTCGTTTACAAAAAACCGGTGCTGGTTTTATGGCCATTGCAGAAGTAGAGGTTTTAGGATGTGAAGACGGAGGTGGGCCTGGGCCAGGAGATACCACTCCACCGAATGTTACGCTAAGTTCTTCTAGTAATAATGTTTCTGCTGCTTTTACTGTCAATGCCGTTTTCAATGAAACAATAACAGGATTAAGTGTAGGAGATTTTAATATTAATAACGGAAATGCTTCTGGTTTATCAGGATCAGGTATGAATTATTCTTTTACGGTCACACCTGCAACAGATGGAAATGTTTCTATACAATTACCAGCGAATCAAGCTCAAGATGCTGCTGGAAATGGAAATACAATTTCTAATATTTTAAATATAAACTATACCGCTCCAGGTGGTGGCGACTGTAACAACCCTACCAATGTTGCACTAAATAAACCTGCTAGTCTTTCGACTCCTTATAGCAGCGGCGGTGAAGCAAATCTTGCTGTTGATGGAAATACTAATGGTAATTGGTATTCTCAATATTCTGTTGCTAGTACAGCATGGAGTAATCAACCTTGGTGGGAAGTTGATCTTGAAGCTGTTTATAATTTAGAATATACCAATGTTTGGAATCGTACTGATTGTTGTTCTGATTTCTTAAGTGATTATTATATTTTAGTTTCTAGTGTTCCTTTTGTTTCTGGAAACCTAAATGATGTATTAAATCAATCTGGTGTTACCGCTTACCATCAAACAACCGAAGCAGGATCTCCGACAGCGGTGACTTTGGGTGGATCAGGTCGTTACATAAGAATTCAAAATGCTGGCGCTGGGTTTATGACTTTAGCCGAAGTAGAAGTATTTGGATGTCTTGATAATGGTGGTGGAGATACGACACCTCCTTCTGTTTCCTTAACTGCTTCTACAAATAATACTACTGGAAATTTTGGAGTCAACGCAATTTTTAGCGAATCAATTATTGGATTATCGAATAGTGATTTTAATGTAACAAATGGCTCGGTTACGGGACTTAATGGAAGTGGAAATACTTATTCTATCATTGTTATACCAAACCAAGCAGGGCAAGTTACAGTTAGTTTACCAGCTAATCGAGTTACCGATAATGCTGGAAATTCTAATACCGTTTCTAATACCGTAAATGTAAATTATAATCCTCCGGCAACACCAACGATAACGATAACTTCTCCATCAGAAGGTAGTGTGATTACGGGAACTGAAGTCATTGTCAATTTCCAAACCGCAGGAGATCTAGCAGGAAATAATGCAGAACATCTTTTATTGACTTTGGATAATAATCCTCCAATAGACATTCATGATATTGGAACAGCCGGTACTTATACACTTACAGGAGTTCCTGCTGGTGCGCATACCGTTTTAGTACAACTTGCTGATAACACCCATATACCAATAGGTTTATCTGGATCAGAGGATGTAGTTAACTTTACAACTATAGAAAATGGAGGCGGTAGTGGTTGTACGGTAGTAGAAAATTTAGCATTGAATGGTACGGCTTCTCTATCTACCAATTATAATGGTGGAGGTGGTACCGCAAATCTTGCTCATGATGGCAACACAAGTGGTAATTGGTATAGTACTTATTCTGTAGCAAGTACCAGTTGGCAAGTACAACCTTATTGGGAAATAGACCTTGGAGCTATTTATAATATAGAAGATATTAACATCTGGAATCGTACCGATTGTTGTTCTGATTTCTTGAGTGATTACTATATTTTAGTTTCTGATGTTCCTTTCGCCTCAGGTAGTTTATCTCAGGTACTTGCTCAGGCTAGTGTTACCAATATTCATGAAACAACAACTGCTGGTACACCAACGATTGTCACTCCAGCAACGACTGGACGTTACGTAAGAATACAAAATAATCTAGCTGGATTTATGGCCTTAGCAGAAGTAGAGATTATGGGTTGTAGTATTGAAAATGCAGGTAGTGGAAATGGTTCTGCTTTCGTTCTACCGGAAACAGAAAAAAGAGGAATTGATGCTATTCTATATCCAAATCCTGCTAACAATTTTATCGTTGTAAAATACGAAACTAACAAGGCTGGAAATTTAAATTATATCATAGCGAATGCTCAAGGAGTTATTTTTAAAGAAGATAACTTTAATGTTGAAATAGGAGCTGGCGAGATCACAACAGAAGTTAAACAGTGGCCAGCAGGTCATTATATTTTTTATATAAAAATGGAAGGATTCCGATATAAGCAAATTCAGTTTATTCGAATTAGAGATTAATCTTTTATAAGTTACTAAATGAATTTATGCAAGGAGAGAAGAAAGATTCACTTCAACAGATAATCCTATAAAATTTGATTTCAGAGCAAGGATTAACGATTTATGATATTAGATGTAGTATCTAGACACTAGGAACTTCTAAAGTCTCTAATCGTTAATCCTTACTCCTAAATCTGTTTTGAATAAAAAAGTTAGGTAGTGTTATTTGAAATGTTGATGTTCTAGAAAACCTATGCGATCTTATTTCAAAACAAATACAAAACCTAAGCTTAAAAAGAGGTTTTTGTTAAAACCCCATAGGTTTAAATTTTGTTATCAAAACAAAGAATAGCAAGACCAATATATCAACTATTTAGAATCATACATAACTTCCAATATTAAAAAAACAAGTCAACAAGTTCACCTAAAAATATTTTTCATGAGATCATTACTATTACTATTTTTTGTTACGCTAATTTTTAATGCAGGTATTTCGCAAACGGCCAAAGAGCGTTCGGTAGAAGTCAGTGCTATTGTTCAGGAGAATCCTGCGCAGATTAACTTTAGCTGGCCAGTGGACCCTACTGCTAATTTTTATAATGTTTATAAAAAAGAATTGGACAGTCAAACATGGGGAACAGCCATTGCTGTTTTAGATGGATCAGCGACGACCTTTGTTGATACTGATATCGAAGTTGGTCAAGCATTTGAGTATGCTTTTTTCAAAAAAGAATTTGATCTAGTTAGAGATACGATTTGCGTTCCTCCAGGTACACAAGCTAAATTTGCCATCTCAGATATGTATGGAATTGGTTTATGTTGTAGCTTCAATTTTGGCTTTTATAAAATAGAAGCATGTGGTGAGGTCGTTGCAGAAGGCTCTGACTTTGAATGGTATAATGAAGAATATTTCACCGTCTGTGATGAAGGGCAAGGCTGTACTGAAGTAGTGATTACTTTGGCTCCAGATATTTTCCCAAATAGTACTTCTTGGGTTTTGAGTGATAATCAATCAGGAGTAGAATTGGGTACTTCAGGAGAGGTTGGAGATTTTATTGACGAACGTCCAAAATACGGATTCATCACTGCGGGTATCAAAGCACCAGCTATTGAAAACCGTGGAAAAATTCTATTGATGATCGACGACGAATACCTTAGTCCTTTAGCTACGGAAATTGATCGCCTTAAAAAAGATATGATCGCTGATGGCTGGCATGTTATCATTCGGGATGCGAATAAAGCAGATGAGGTCACTGCTGTCAAAGCGAGTATCATGGAAGTCTACAATCTGAATCCTGACCTGAACGCCTTATTCATTTTAGGTCATGTACCAGTCCCCTACTCCGGCGATATTTATCCAGATACACATAGCGAAAATCATCAAGGAGCTTGGTCGGCAGATACTTATTATGGCGAGCTTGATGGTAACTGGACGGATAACGTTGCAGATATTACAACTGGTTTTTTCGAAAGAAATCATAACGTCCCTGGTGATGGAAAATTTGATCAGGATTCTATTCCTTCTGGAGATTTAGAACTTCAGGTAGGCCGAGTTGATCTTTTCGATATGGAAAATTTTGCGCTAAGCGAAATCGAGTTGACTCGTCAGTATCTTAACAAAGATCATGGTTGGAGAAGTGGAGCGATTGAAGTAGAGCGTAGAGCTTTGGTAGATGATAATTTTCAACAACAATTTGCAGCACCTGCAGCAAGTGGATGGAGAAATTTTGCTCCGATGTTTGGTGCCGATAACATTGATGAAGTCGATTACTTTACGACCATGAGAGATCAATCTTACCTTTGGTCTTACGGTTGTGGAAGTGGATCGCATGTGAGTTCCGCAGGGATTGGAAACACTCAAGATTTTGCAGCGGATAGCTTATTGAATATTTTCACGATGTTGTTTGGTAGTCAGTTTGGAGATTGGGATAATGACAATAACTTTCTAAAAGCACCTCTTGCTTCTGGACTTACGTTGACCAATGTTTGGGCTGGAAATCCTCCATACACTTTTCATCAAATGGCACTAGGTCAACATATCGGTCACTGTGTCCAATCTACTCAAAACAGTAATGGTCTTTATCTTCCTGGACCTCAAGTTGTCCATACGGGGTTGATGGGAGACCCAACCTTGAAAATGCATATTGTAAAAGCACCTTTAGCTTTTGAAGCGAATCAAATGTTGGAAGAAGAAGTGAGTTTTACTTATCAAGCTTCTCCTGACCCAGAAGTCCTTGGGTATTATATTTATCGTGGTACAAATCCTGATGGAGGATTCCAAAGAGTGAGTTCCGATATTGTAGTAGATCCTTCTACTTATACAGATACCCCTCCTTATAATGGTGATTTTTATTATATGCTTCGTGCTGTAAAATTGGAAACTACAGGTAGTGGTACTTATTATAATTTAAGTCCTGGATTGATTGATACGTCAAGCTTTTTTGTTGATGTAGAAGATTTGGTTTTAAATAATGCTATTCACATCACACCGAATCCTAGTGATGGTAATTTCAATATTAACTTTGACTTGATCCCTACTGGTAACTGGAATTTAAATATACTTGATATAAAAGGACAGACTGTTTTTGAAAAGTCTTTTTCTCCGACAAATAGTCAAGCTATTGATCTGAGTAATTTCCCTAACGGTGTTTATGTTATGAAGATTAAAACTGATGAGGGTATTGCAGTGAAGAAAATTTTGAAACAAGGAAAGTAATACTAGTTATCAATTAACAGTTATCAATATTCAATTTGCAGGTAGTGATTAGTTTTTTTTGTTACCTAGTTACATCCTAAATCTTCTTGTGAGAAGTAATCATTATTTGGGAAGCAATTTCCAGAAAGGACGGAGTCGGGAACGTATCGATCGAGGTTAGGATCTCTTAGACTGTTTTCTAAGAAGTTAACCAGATCACGTTTCTCTTGTTCGGTAAGATTAAGAGGTCTGAAGCCTTCGGAAATTTGAGCTGCTGGAACGGAGAAATTTTCGGGAATTGCTTCGTTAAAATATTCAACAACTTCTTTTAAGGTTTCTTTACTAGCACCATGAAAATAAAAAGGAGCATCTCCAAGGTTATATAATTGTGGTACTTTAAATTTATAATTGTCTTCTGATTTTTTAGTAAAATCTCCACGTCCTAGATTTGCAGGGTCATCAGCATTAGTGTTGATCCCTCCTGCCTTATACAAATCATCCACACCTAAAGCATAAAAACTATCTCCATTAAGTGATTTGCCTCTATGACAAGTAGAACAATTCGCTTTTCCAAAAAACAGATTGGCTCCTCTTTTTTCTTCTACAGACATTGCCTCTTTATCTCCTTTTAACCAATCTTGAAATGGGGCTTCATTTGTCAATAAAGTACGAAGGTAAGCAGACAAAGCGAAACTGGCAGATTGAACTGAATAACGTTCTTCTTCTGGTACATCAGAAAATGCTACATCAAAAAGTGGAGTATAACCAAGATTATCTAAAACCTCTTTATTTACTACCATTCTGTGCAGATTCAAACCTTCAATATTTTGACTTTCTAAACCTCTAAATCCTAGATGATTAATCTCTGAGCCATTTTCTTCATTCCAAACGTCTTCCGTTCCTTCGTTAAGGTTTCCACCTCCGAATCTTCCATTCCAAGCACTATTGGTTACAAAAGCTGCATTTAGTACACTTAATGGTCTTACACTTTGAACATCTGGCTCCTCAATACTATAATTACCATTGAGGACTCGACCTTCTCCATTATCACCAAAACCAACACCACCATCTGCAATACCTTGTGGTCTTCCTGGACGAAATCCAGCCGTAGGCACATGACAACTTGCACAACTATAGGTTTCGGTACCAGAGGCTTGCATAGGAGCAAGTGCTAGTCCTGTTTCAAAAAATAATAGTTTTCCTAAATTGGATTTTTCTAATGTAACTGGATTATTTGGATCTTGAGGAATAAGACCGTAATCGTCTGTATCGGGAAGGATAAAGTTCTCTGCACCACCATGATCGTTGATTAAAGCTTCCAACTGATAGTCCTCGTCTGGAGTGACGTATATTTTGTCCTTTGCACAGGATACAAATATTAGGGCAAGAAACGCTAATTTAAGTATGTTTTGGTACATGGTGTAAAAATTCAAGGGATATAGAGAATCTAAGTTATTAGACTGAATTATTTCAATCCGTCACTCATACTACAAATTTAAATATATAAACCGTTTTATCAAAAATAATAAAGGTTTAAAAGGAAAATTAGAAGGCTTTTGAGAGAATTTACAGAATAGTAGTCTCTCTGCTTGGATGGGTTTTACAAAAATAGTAGAAATTTAGGGATTTGGCAATACACTAAATTAGGTATTTTATGGCTCAATTAACTGATTTATGTGAATATTGAATTCAAAAATCACCTATAACTCTTTGACGTAACTGACAAACTGATCTGCAAAAAGTTGAGTGATTGGAAGTCCTGTGTTTTGTTCTGCTGGAGTAATTCCTCCTACACTTAAGGTATTAATTTCTGAAATGACTCTGCTTCCATCATCTTCTTCTAACGTATCGAGTCCGTACAGAAAAATCCCTTCTTTCTGTAGAAAAGGATTAATGTGTTTGATGATTTCTAACTCTCTTTTATCAGGTAAAGCGTCAAGGGAAGCGCCGCCTTGAGCGACATTACAAAGCCACATTCCTTTGCCAGGCATACGAAGAGAGGTAGCAAGGACTTCGCCGTTAGCTACAACAATCCTCTTATCACCATTGGAAACGTTTTTCAAGTATTTCATTGCGAGATAAGGGATAGGTTTCTTTGCGTACATTTTTTCAAAATCTAAAAAAGTAACCTGACTAATGTTCCCTAACCAAACCGTATCTCCAATAATTTTTATAATCCCTTTTCCTCCGTATTCTTCAAAAGGTTTTAGTACAACTGGGTATTCTTTTTTAAAAGATTTAATATCCTCAATACTGTTACAAATTTTCATTGGAGCAGTATAATCAGGAAAATTCATGAGGTATTTTTTATTCCCCGTTTTTGAAATCCCGGAAGGCTTATTGATAATCTTTTGTGCTGGAAATTGTTCAGTTAGTTTTTCAAAAAAAACATCTGTCACTGGCCGAGGTAGACGCAGTAATAGAAAGTCATAATTTTTAATATCCGTTTCAAAAACTTCTTGCTGAAAAAGCTTATCTGCTGGAAATTCAAAATCGCTATTCGCTTTATGAGCCAATAATTTTTTATAATCATCCCCTTTAAAAAAAGCTTCGTTTCGAATATCACTTCTAGTGATTACATCCACTTGATCTATAGCTTCATGCTGTATCAATCCTCTTACGATTCCATAAACGGAGTTGCTTGCACTATGGGTAGCATGGTCCGTTAATACGCCAATATTATACCCCATCTATTCAACTTTAATTTCATTGATTAAACTATCATCATCATTAAGAGACTTAAAAAGTTTTTTACGAAACTTTCCATTCTTATTGATAAAAGTTTTTGACATGTTATCAATAGCAACCATAGAAAGTACGGTCTGAATGTATCCTTCGATTAAATCATCTAGACCAATTCCTAGTTTATTAAAATCTCTACGATCCATCAAAAGAAGACGATTGGTATCGCTTCCCCAACCTCCATCTTCTTGCTTTATAGAAAGGTTGGTACCTAACATATCCCAAGAACCTTCACTACCTTCTAGTTCGTTAAGTAAGGGATCTTTAGCTCTTCGAGCATACACACAAATTGGTTTGATTCCATCTTTAGTTGCACTGACCATTACTCTGATATCCGTAACATAAGTATGTCCTTTGTTAGAAGGGATCGTTCCGACGTGGTAAAGTTTTCCTTTTGAACTATTAGAACTCCATTTATAATTACCAATCAAACTTTGAACAATGAAACGGTCATATTCATATTCTCCATCCATAAAGTTGTCCAACTCTTCTTGACTAACAATGGTAAATACACCTTGTCCTGCATTGCTATAAGGAACTTTCACTACGGCTTGTCCACCCATCTTTTTTACCCAAAGCGGAATTTCATTTTTTGACACATCCCATATTGTTTCCGGTATATTGATTTTCAATCCAGTACCTTCTAGTTCTGCATTAAAGATATCGTAAGCTTTAGCAGCTACCATTTTATTTCTTCCTCCAGAAATACAAGCTAAAGTAGGATTGAGAATTTTAGTTTTAGAATGTAGGGGAATTCTATTCCAAGGCTTCTGCGTTACATATCGGAATGCTGCACGTATTTTCTTTTCTCCTTCTTCTGTTTTTAAATAAAGAATTCCATCTCGAAATTCGAGATAATCAGAAAAGCCTTCTTTAGGAAATTTTATATAATAGACATCTTCTTTGAGACAATCTGCTAAAGTTGCAGCATACCCTGAAGCTTCCATTGGGTTTTTATCATAAATCACCGCCATGATTCCATCGGAGATCAATCGCTGACCTTTGAGAGATGGAATAAAAGTATCCTCGATTAATTTTCGATACCCACCATATTCTTGGTGATCATCTAAGAGAGGCATAGATTTTTGTCCTGAAGGACAAGAGTTATTTTCTATAACCACCATCTGCCTCTTTCCATTTTCATCCGTGACATTAATCAAATCTGCTCCAGCCCAACGAAAATACTTAGGCCGCATAGAAAGGATTTCATTTAAAAATGTACGACTTACTTTTGGATGCAAATGACAGTACCGCTCTATGACTCTCTTTTTTGATAGATTAAGAAAAAAAGAAACCATCGGATGGATGGTCGCGTTCAGTGCTTTTGGATACCAGTGATTTTCTGGTTCAAAAGAACCCGGCTTAATAATACTATAGTTATTATTCATTTATAGTTTTAAAGCTACCTCGGTAACTTATTTTTAATTGTAAGTAAGTAAATTAGAAGAATGTATTTTCTATCTTTCACTCAAAGTATTTAATCGTCATCGTCGTCACTATCCTCATCGCTACCTTGATACTCTTCCTCTTCTTCTATGTCATGCTTATCAATGTAATCTTCTTTTACATCTTCTTTCAGTAAGCCATCATCATCATAATCATCGTCATCTTCGATAATCTGTTTGGCTTCAGAAACAGACATTCGGACCAAATAATATTTTTCTTCTGTTTCGAATGGAAGTGCACTGACTTTCATTCCTTGTGCGTTATTAAAAGTGATGAGGTTTCGGTGAAACCCATAAGGGTATTCGACTTTAATTTGTTCTTGAATACTCTCATCTAATTTTTCAAAATCTTTTATAACTTTTGGTTTAGACATGAGGGTGTACATTTTTAATAAAAAAAATATAACTTAATAGATAGCTCCTATTTGCGATCTTCCATATTCTTACCTTCAATACTTTTGGTGGTCGTCGGCACAGCCATGAGTCGTTTTACATCGATCATTTTACCTGTGACTGTACACACTCCATAAGATTGATTGCTAATCCTAATCAATGCATTTTCGATATCTCTTAAATGCTTTTGATTTCTGAACTTTTGATTATGCAAATATTCTTTTTGCTGTATTTGTGAAGAACTATCATCCAGGCTAGAGTCATCTGCTCCATTATCGGCCATCGAACCTAGTTGATCATCAATATCTTTTATATTCAACTCAGCTTTAACTTGCTTATCTTTTAATAATTGCTCAAACTCTTCTAATTGTTTTTTTGAAAATTTAGTTGCCATGTCTTTATTTTTAGGTCTATTATTCTATTAAAATATTTTAAATTTATGAATAAACTATTTTTAATAATTCTATTTCTAGAGTTAATATAATTAGGATTATATAACTATTTAAGTAAAATTATATTTTATTTCATCTTTAAGTATTCACTTTAAGTAGAAAAATAGAAAACACATTTTTACCATCCTAATAAATAAGCAAAAATTAATGGCGCAACAATCGTAGCATCAGATTCAATTACAAATTTAGGAGTCTCTACTGCTAGTTTGCCCCATGTTATTTTTTCATTTGGGACTGCCCCAGAATAAGACCCATAACTTGTGGTAGAGTCACTAATTTGACAAAAGTAAGACCACATTGGTGTTTCACCTTTCCCTAAATCCTGATGTAACATTGGTACCACACAAATTGGAAAATCCCCTGCTATTCCTCCTCCAATCTGAAAAAATCCAACCCCTTTGTCTTTTGCATTTTCAAGGTACCAGTTAGCTAAAAACATCATATACTCAATACCGGACTTCATAGTAGAAGCTTTCATATCATTCTCCATACAATAGGAAGTAAAGAAATTTCCACATGTAGAGTCTTCCCATCCAGGAACTATAATCGGAATTCCTTTCTTAGCAGCAGCCAATAGCCAGCTATTTTCTGGATCAATTTGATACTTATCTTCTAATTCGCCACTCAAAAGTATTTGATAAAAGTATTCATGTGGAAAATAACGTTCTCCTCTATCATCTGCTCCTTTCCAAGCATTATATAAATGTGTTTCGATTCTTCGCATTGCTTCCTCTTCAGGAATACAAGTATCTGTCACTCTGTTATAATGGTTATCTAGTAGATCTTGTTCATCTTGAGGCGAAAGATCTCGATAATTAGGTACTCTTTTGTAGTGATCATGTGCTACTAAGTTAAAGACATCTTCTTCCAAATTAGCTCCAGTACAAGTGATTATTTGAACTTTATCCTGGCGAATCATCTCTGCTAATGATCGACCTAACTCCGCTGTACTCATCGCTCCAGCCATTGTAATCATCATCTTATGGCCGTTTTCTAATTGATCTTCGTAGGCTTTTGCAGCATCAACTAATGTAGCAGCATTAAAATGTTTGTAGTGGTTGACTATAAAATTTGATATTGGACCTTTCATTATCGATTGATTAAGAATTTTTATACATGAAATTTATAGGATAACATTTTGTAATAAAGCTTGGCCGCTAGAAATTGAGGTGCTTTAAATCCTGAGATAGGAGCGAGTTCAACGATATCAAACCCAAGAACATTTTTAGATTCAAAGACTCTTTTTAGATACTCGACGGTGGTGTACCAGTCTAAGCCTCCTGGCTCGGGAGTACCTGTAGCGGGCATAATAGACGGATCAAAAGCATCTAAATCAAAAGTGATATAAACCTTCTCCGTCATTTGGTTTATGGATTTATCCATCCAATCTTTTCGACCATGAATGTTATGAGCGAAATAACATTTTGATTTATCTAAATGTTTGTTTTCTTCAATGTCCATACTCCGAATACCTACTTGGATAAGATTGCAATTTTTGCTAGCATCATAAACAGCACAAGCATGATTGTAAGGTGTCCCTTCGTAAGAAGGTCTTAAGTCGGTGTGGGCATCTATTTGCAAGATGGTTATATCCTCAAAATGCTCATAAAATGCCTTAATAATACCTATACTGATGGAATGTTCTCCACCAAAAAAAGTAAAAAATTTATCTGGTGTTTTCAGTAGTTCTTTGGTAGAATGATAGACCGCTTGAAACATAGCTTCAGGGCTGGTGTTTTCGGTAATTTCTGGAAGGATGTGTACTCCTTTTTTATAAACCTCAGATTGCGTTTCAATATCAAAAAGCTCCATGTTTTCTGAAGCATCCAAAAATGCTTCAAATCCATCATCAGCTCCTTTGCCCCAAGTGCTCGTACCATCGTAAGGGATGGACTGCAAAAAAATCTTCGATAATTCTCTTGAAGAATATTCTGCGGGGATACCGGCAAAACTTTTATACTGATTCATTATTTTATGTTCCTTTCCTTTTTATAATTCATAAAGACGACGAGTTAATAATTCGTCACTTATTCGGTTCCGCTGTTTTATACCCTAGGATCTGAAGCATATCTTCTACTTTTTGCTCATTGCGATAAATCGTATCTACAAAGTTTCCTTTTTCATCCCGATCAATGATAATATGCTTTGGAGAAGGAATAAGACAATGCTTAATTCCTCCATATCCACTAATAGAATCCTGATAAGCCCCAGTATGAAAAAACCCAACGTAAAGAGGTTCTTCTGCCTCATCTTTATACTTAGGCAAATGTATCTGCTGATTCATATCTTCCGAATTGTAGTAATCAGAATGATCACAACTGATCCCTCCAATATTTACTCGAGTGTACTCGTTTTCCCATTTATTAATGGGTAACAAAATGAATTTTTCATAGATCGACCAAGCATCAGGAATTGTATTCATTAGACTATTATCAATCATATACCAGGTCTCTGCATCATTTTGTTGCTTTTGTTCTAATACCGAGAAAACGATCGCTCCACTCTCCCCTACCGAATATTTTCCGAATTCAGTAAAAATATCAGGTTCTTCTATTTTTTCACTTTCACAAAATGCACTGATATTACCAACGATTTCATTGATAATATATTCGTAGTCATATTCGAAACCTAAGTTGTTACGGATTGGAAAACCTCCTCCTAAATTGATTGCTCTAAGGCTAGGACAAACTTTTTTAAGTTCTACAAAAACCTTCATCGCTTTCTGGAATTCTCCCCAATAATACATATTGTCCTTGATCCCCGAATCGACAAAAAAATGCAACATTTTCAGATCAATGTTCTTATGTTTTTTGATTTCTTTTTTATAAAAATCGATCACCTCGCTTTGTCTAATTCCAAGCCTAGAAGTATAGTAAGCAGATTGTGGTTCTTCATCAATGGCTATTCTAACACCGATTTTCACCTTACCTTTCAGTTTTTTTGCTCTACTCAAAACTCGCTTTAGTTCTGATTTAGAATCAAGAACAATGATAGAATTTTTAAATCCCTCTAATTGAAGGTCAATAATTTTATCGAGATAGCTATCCGTCTTGTAACCATTATGAACTAAAATTTTATTCTGGTTAATATCGCCGTCTTCGTAAAGTTTTCGAATCAGATCAATATCAAATGAAGAGGAAGTTTCGATATGGACATCTTCTCTTAGCGCAGCTTTAACTACGTGAGAAAAATGGCAACACTTAGTACAATAGCAATAATAATATTTGCCTTTGTATTTATGTTTTTTAATCGAACGATTAAATAGATTTTTTGCTCTTCTGATTTGTTCTCCAATTCTGGGAAGGTAAATTAAACGAAAAGGAGTCTCGTATTTTTCAATGAGATATTTTAAAGAAACACCATGAAAGGTAAGGTAACCATCTCTCAGATCAAACCCTTCTTGAGGGAAGTAATAACTCTGATCAATTAGATCGAAATAAGTATTTTTCATTTACGTCAGCGAAACATATAAAGGTTTTTATTAAAAAAGCACTCCAATTTAAGATTTGCAAAACCTAGAAACACTTTATCAATGTAGCAATGCAGCAATGCAGCAATGCAGCAATGCAAATTAAAGTGAAAATATTTATATATGCTTGTTTTTCAAAAGAAATTTTTACATAAATTTTCTTTATTTCTTACCCATGTCTAATCTCTAACAAATTTAGCCCCGATCGCAATCATAGAAGCACTAAAATTTGTATTTCGATCATAGTAACTAACATTAAGATCAAGACTTTTTAAGCCCCATTTCCCAACTTTAGTTTTTGTAAAAACATCCGTATAACTAATCCCCAAACTATATTGATTAGCATTATACGATGAAAGATCATAATCAGAAGTATAAAATTCTGAGCTCGAAACATGTTGCTCATAAGGCGCAAAATAATCTGCTGCACTTTGGGTATAAAACCGATAAGCAGGAGTCAATGTAAATTTAGTAGTTAATTTAATTGGTAACTCTACTTTTGCTGTATGAGAAGTGATTCCCCAATCATCAGAATAGTATCGGTAGAATGTTCTGAGTACAAAACGCTCATTTAAAAAATAGTGTAGTCTACCTCCAATAGCTATTTTAAATCGATTGTCTGGTAAGCGTTCAATGTCATCCGCTAAGTGAAATTCTTCTATAAAAGAATCTTCAACATCACTAAAATAAACTCTTTGAAAAGGGGTAGATAATAAGCCTGATTGTTGTACCAAATCTAATGAAAGTGATCCTTGTAGATTTCTGGAGAGGATTTGAGAAAAACCTAATCCAAGCGAATAGGAATTTCGACCAGTGCTATTAATCTTAGTAAATTTTGGATTGTACAGTTGATTGCCTGTAATTGTATATCTAGAAAATAAATTAGCGTCCAGTTCATTTCCACCATCAAAGGATCTTAGTTCAAAAGGATATAGATCACTCCAATTATCAATATATACATTGGCTTTGATACTTAACTCTGTATTTTTTTCATTAAAAAGCTTCGTTAGACTCCCACCAATTCCAAGTGAAGTATAATCATATTCAGTGGCAACAGAAAGATTACCTGACATAATTGTATTACGATCATCTGAGCTATGGCTGTAGGCTCCTGAAAGAGAAATCCATCGATCTCCGTCAGATGCTCCGGTCGAAGCTTGAAAAGGATCTGCTCTATTGTCGCCATCGAAAGGATTCAAATTACTGGAAGAAGCCGAAGAGTAAACGGAAACACCTAGCTCCAAAGAAAGGACATCATCAGCATTTAGAGGTACAGCAAGTACCACTGTTGGATGTACATCTGTCAATTCCTCAGACCCAAGACCACCACTAACCGCTGCATTATCACCGTCTTGTGTATAATAACTTGCTAGAAACTCTAGCTCCGTTGTTTCAAGGACTCGCTTTTTATATACTTGGGTAGAATCGGTTTGCTGAGCTTGGGTTATACTCAAAGCAAAAAATAAGAAAAGGAATGTATGGGCGATTTTATTTTTCATAAAGTGATTCAGCTATTTTGAACAGGATTAAATTTAATCCCTGATTTAAGTAAGAGCGTGTTTTGAAATCTGATTAATTACAACCACAGCCTCCACCGGTCTTTCCGCCATTTGCTCCTGAAGCAGCTTCCCGATAAGATTGAAAATTGGTATTAAATCGATCGATACTTTTAGGAGACAATACCATATCTGGATCATTCAGATTGACCTTTTCATATCCTTTGACCATGACACAAGAACTAAATGAGCTCAAGACAATAGCCAGCATTAAAATTTTCTTTATCATATTATTTTTCCATTTTTAAATTGAGGGTTTCAGAAGTATGCATTTTATTTTCTTCGTCAACGATGATACATTCAATCCCTTTCAACTGATTGATAAAATCTAGGCCCGTTTCAATCCCCATCACAAAGACAGCTGTTGCTAAAGCATCTGCTAACTCAGCACTCGCAGTTAAGATACTAACACTCACAATTCCTGTTGTTGGGTATCCAGTCCGAGGATCAATGATGTGAGAATATCTGGTATCGTTAAAACTAACAAATTTTTCATAGTTACCAGACGTGACAATTGCACTATCATTGATCGGTAGCCAAGCAAAAGCTTTTGCTTTATTTAGTGGATTAGTAATCGCTACGAGCCAATCTTTTCCATCTGGTTGTACTCCCCAAGTATTGAGGTCTCCAGATGCATTTATGATTCCTGATTTCACTCCTTTACTAATTAGAAGTGATTTGGCTTTATCTGCAGCATAACCTTTTCCGATCCCACCGAAGCCAATTTTCATTCCTTTCTTCTTTAGAAAAACAGTCGATTTTTCTTTATCGAGTACAATATTTTGGTAGCCTACTTTTTCTACGGATTTTTGAATGGCGTCTTTCGTCGGCATCTGAGTCATCGAACCATCAAACATCCAGATACGATCCATAGAAGCATAGCTAATATCAAATGCTCCAGAGCTTAGTTTAGATATTTTAATCGCTCGATCAATCAAATCGTAAAGTTCCGCATCAACCTTCACCGCTTGTATTCCAGCATTTTTATTAATGGCGGAAGTTTGAGAATTTGGATCCCAAGAAGAAATTATTTTTTCAATTCTACTGATCTCTTCTACTGCTAGATCGATGTAATAATCCCCTTCTTTCTCATTCGTAGCATTTACGGTAATATCAAAACGGGTACCCATAAGCTTGAGTGTTCGCTTAAATATATCTTGAGAAAACACGGAGATCGAAACCAACAGAAGCACCAAAACGGAACTGGACTTTTTCATAAAAAGACTTGAGAATTATTCGTTAATCAAAAATGATTGTCTATTAGAACCTGTCCAAATTTTGTTTTCGATGGCGGAAAAACTCAATTTAAGGTTCTTTAGAAGCCTTTTTGTCTTTTCATAACCGTAGCTATGGGAATACAAAAAGGTAAAAACAGGTTCTTACTTCGTTTCAAGCATAAAAGAAGATAGCTTATTGATATATTCTTCTGGAGAAACTTTTTCATAACCAGCCTTTCCTAACACTTTTTTGTTTTTATCTAAGATTACTACTAAAGGAAATATCCCTTCTGGATTATATTGCTCCGCTAGCGCATTGTTTTTTTCTTGTTGCTCCTTTTCTAGTTTGTTCTTTTTCCTTTTTGGAAAATCTGCTTTGAGCATCACCAAATTATCCTGAGCAAAGGTTTTAAAAGTATCCGTATCCCATATCTCGCGGTCTAATTTCATACATGGTGCACACCAATCAGAGCCTTGAAAAACCAGAACAATATTTCGATTTTGCTCTTGAGATATTTTTTGTGCTGCTTCTATATCAACTTGCCAATCTTGAGCTTGCAAGGTAAATATACCGACGAAACATAGTAATGATATTACGATTATTCTATTGATCATATTCCAAATTTAAATAAATAAAAAATTTCTAGTCTTAACAAATCTTAGGAAGGCGAATGATTTTTATCAATAATGTTTTTTCTGACTAAAATATTGTGCTTAGGTACATGGAAACTTATTTATGCTGTGCCCCTGACTGTTGATTAGGAACAAGCAAAATCGAGATATGTTTTATACATCAATAACCTTTACACCATTAGGATATGTTTTGCTTAGGTTTTCTATCGTTAGACTCATTAGCTACCAATATTATTTTCAATAAAATCTTTTATAATTGAACGGTAAGTACTAGTCTCTTGAGCCATCTCTCTCCATAGATCTCCATGCGACATTTTATAAACGTATAATACATCGAAATCTCTAAACGAGGTTTCCAGTAATCTATCTTCAAAAAGATGTGTATAACGTTGGACGTTATTATCGGTCATTAAGAGCATCGGGACAGAAAGACTATCCATGTAAGACGTTGGGGAAGCGTCTAACATTTGAGTTTCAGTATTCCCAAAAACAGATTCAACATGTTGTTCTGCTAAATGAGGGTTTCGACCATTTTTAAAAACCTCATGATAATTGACAATATCATAAGCTCCTGAAACAGGGATGATGCCCTTTATATTTTTTTTAGATAGTCCATGTACTTTTAAATATTTTTCATCCAATGCTAACAAAGCTGCTAAGTGGGCTCCAGAGGAAAACCCTCCTACAAAAATTTTATTTTGATCATAACCATACTTATCTGCGCGATCATAAAGCCATTTAAATGCTGCTGCTAGATCTTCAATATGATCAGGATGTTGGGCTTCTCCATTATGAATAGGACTTTGCCAAAGTGCAGAACTTAAACGATGACCTACTGAAGCCACTGCAATTCCTTCTTCTGCAAATTGTCGAGCAATACCCATTTCCATATTTCGATTGACATAAGACCAAGCTCCTCCTCCAATCCAAAGTAAAAGCGGGGTATTTTTTCCTTCACTAGGCAATATAAGATTTAGTCGTTGAGCAGTATCGTTTTCCACTAGCTTGGCATCGAGATATTGAAGGTCGGAATATTCTTTGATTTGCGTTTCTTTTTCAGATTGTGAGAAAGAAAGGATATTTATCAGAAAGAGCAAAGTACAGGTGAGGTAGTATTTTTTCATAATATGCTTCTATTTTTTAATTTACCAATACTGAAAGTAATATAAAAGTCCTTTACAATAGTTCTTTTTCGACGAATACCTTTTTTTAAAAAAACAAAAAAGCCGCCGACTCAATGAAGAGTCAAGCGGCATTACAACTTTGTATTAACTAGTGGAGCTGCAGGGAGTTGAACCCTGGTCCAGACAAAGCATCTGAGAGCTTTCTACATGCTTAGTTTATTATTGAATTTTCGAGATAATGTTAGGATAACAAACGGCCCTTGGCAAAATCCTTATCCTCTAAATTTCGCCTTGAAGTCGAGGTGATCTACTTGGCTAGTCCGATGCCCTTTCAGGCGGGTTGATACGCGGCACGTTGTATATCAGACGTCAAACGCACGGCGCAAAGGCTGATAATTCCTAGAATTATGCAGCCATGGCAAAATTACGATTGCCATGTAAAAAAGGTTCGAATACCGATTTTAACGAGTTGAGTATTCTTAGCTCGGCATGCTTACTAACGGAAATTCTTTCCTGTCGATTCCAGTCAGCCCCGTATTTTAAAGAACTTGCCACAGAATGGCTTCCAACTTCTTTAACGCAATAAGTTGGATTTAAGTTCAAAGGTAGGTAAAACAATTATCAAATAGCAAGATTCAATTATCAATTTGTCAGGATTCAATCATCAGTTAGCAATTATCAATGTGCAATGATCAGCTATCAATAGTCGATGTGTAATCATCAATCTGCAGTGTTCGATCTTTAATTAGTAATCTGGGGTGAGTAATTGATAGCTGATAATAAAATACTGGTAATCAAACAATGATTTTTTCCTATTTTTGGGTCTATGAAACAACAAGAGTTGGCAAGGCTGTTTTATCTTGAAGTGGAGAAGGTGATCCAAAACGAAGAGATGGATGTAAAATCCAAAGTGGATCGTCTGTATCAGCTACTCAATCTGCTTTTTGTAGAGGTAACTAAGAAAGAGCAACTACAGTTTACTACCCTATTTGCTCGGATCGCTTATGCGACTCAGAAGTATGATATTAAGAAGCAATTACGCTTTTATATTCACTATTTTAGAAAGAATGCCCGATCCGAAGCAGACCAAAATCCAGACGAAATTTATAGTCTAGGCTTATATGTTTTATCTCATAGTATTAGTGAGGTTTTCAAAATAGAAATTGCTAAATCTATAAAGTATTTAATTCCTAAAGGTGGTTTCGATCATTTACGTCCTACAGAAATTAAAGGTTTTAAATCTAGAATCCAGGTTTTGTTAACGGAAGATGACCAAGCAAATAATCAGCTTATCGGTCGAGATGAATTTAATCCTTCTGTCGAGGTACGAATCCAGTATAATATTCCTGATCGAAATGAAAATTTTACTCCGACGATTGAAGGACTTAGAAAACATTTTGATTTTCCAGTTGTCGTAAATCTAATCGACGTAGAGATTGGTAATGATGGTACTTATCGTCCGGCAGCTTTTGTAATCGAGCCAAATTACTTGATGGATGTTTCTGCGATTGCGGAATGTTTTAAAGATTATGGAGCAGAGCCACTTTCCTTTTTAATCAAAAAATTCTTACCCTTTACCTATAGTAAACATTTGATGATTGGAAATATCGCCAATTTCTTTTTAGATGAATTGATGACTGACCCACAAGTAGGTTTTCGAGAAATATTTCCAAAAGTATTTCGACTGAATCCGCTTGCTTTTGTTCTTTTCGAAGATAGTATCGTAAGAGAGATTATGCAGACTTCTCAAAAGCATTTTGTCAATTTAAAAAACATGGTGCTTAATGAGTTTTCAAAAAATGATATCCATCCAGAAAAAACTTTATTAGAGCCTTCTTTTTATTCAGAGCGTTATGGTCTGCAAGGAAGGTTAGATATTCTTTATAAAAATGACCACTCCGCTATTGTCGAATTAAAAAGTGGAAAGCCTTTTCGTCCGAATGTTTACGGTTTAAATCATAATCACTATACCCAGACTTTGCTTTATGATTTGATCATTAGATCCGTCTTTGGTGAAAAGATTGATCCTAAAAATTACATTTTATATTCTGGGATTGATGATCGGCATCTTCGTTTTGCTCCAAGAGTAAAAGCACAACAATACGAAGCTTTGCAATTGAGGAATCAGCTTTTGATTTTAGAACAACGATTAAAAAATCTCAAGAAGCCAGGAGTACCTATTGTTTTCGATCAGGTCAAAACGGCCTACTTTCCACAAGCTAAAGGATTCGCAGCTAATGATATTAGTTTGTTTGAAAAAGTATATTCTAGTATGAACGATCTGGAAAAGGATTACTTCCATGCTTTTTCTGCTTTTATTTCTAGAGAACAGCAGTTGGCTAAAACTGGAATCCAAGGTGTTGATAAGATAAATGGCCAAGCAGCTTTGTGGTTAGATGATTACAAAGAGAAAGAAGATAGTTTTAATATTATCAGCTATTTAAGAGTTCGTGAAAATCACACAAAGGAAGATGATCCGATTGTTATCTTTGATAAAACGGATAAGACATCTCCACTTGCTAATTTTAGAAACGGCGACATTGCGGTCTTGTATCCTTTTGGAGATAAGAGCCAAACAGTTTTGACCAATCAGATTTTTAAAGGAACGATTGTGTTGAATGCAGAAAAAGAAGTAAGTGTTAGATTAGCTTCCAAACAATTTAATGCAGAAATTTTTGAACAAGATATTTTTTGGAATTTAGAACATGACCTCATGGTTTCGAGCTTCACCGCAATGTATCGCTCGCTATTTCAGTTTATGCAATTTACAGATTCTAAAAAAGAATTACTGTTTACACTCAAACCTCCTTCCGCTCCAGAGACAATCGAAGTGGATCGTGTCAAAGAGTTTACGGAAGAGCAACAAAGCATCTTCGAAAAGATGGTCAATGCTAGAGAGTACTTTCTATTATGGGGACCTCCCGGTACTGGAAAGACGAGTATCATGTTGAAAAACTTCGTTGCACATATCATCAATGAAACAGATGAAAATGTACTCTTGTTGGCTTATACGAATAGAGCAGTCGATGAGATTTGTGAAGCGATTGAAAGTATTGACGCTTATATAAAAAATGATTATTTCCGAATTGGTTCTAAATATTCTACCCATCCTCAATATCATGAGCAATTACTGAATAGCAAAATTAGTAAGATTGATACGCGTAATGAATTAAAAGATATTATAAAAAATCACCGAATCGTTGTTGCGACAGTTTCTTCATTTAATAGTAAAATGGATTTACTAAAACTCAAACAATTTGATCGAGTGATTATTGATGAAGCTTCTCAGATCTTGGAACCGGTCTTGATTGGTATGTTGCCTTTGTTTCGACGATTTATTCTGATTGGTGATCATAATCAATTGCCTGCTGTTGTGGTTCAAAGTCAAGAAGAATCAGCAGTAGAAAGTGAAGCATTGAAAGGCATTGGATTAGGGAATCTTAGGAATTCTCTTTTTGAACGATTGTACAATCGTTGTAAAACGAATAGCTGGGATTGGGCTTATGATCAACTTAGTCATCAGGGAAGAATGCATGAGGCTATTATGGATTTTCCCAATATTCATTTCTATAATGGCAATCTAAAAACGTTACCTCAGCCTCTTTGCGAAAAGCAATTAGTTGGTTTGAATTATACCTTAGCGGAGGATGCCGATAACCTTGAAAAAGTGTTAAGTGAAAATCGGATGGTCTTTGTTCCTTCTAGTTCTAGTGACCTGTTGACTGCAACGAAGACGAATGCGGAAGAAGCAGAAACCGTTGCTAAATTGGTAAAAGCTTATCAACATTTGTATGCTACTAGTGGTATTCCTTTTACTTCAAAATCTATTGGTGTCATCACGCCTTATCGTGCTCAGATTGCAATGATTCAACAAGCGATTATTGATGCGGGTATTGATCCTAAGCCTTTGACGATTGATACGGTGGAACGTTATCAAGGAGGTGCTCGGGAGATCATTTTAATTTCGCTTTGTCTAAATAGTCCGACGCAGTTGTCTTCTTTGGTTTCTTTGTCTTCGGATGGTGTGGATCGAAAGTTGAATGTGGCTTTGACGCGGGCTAGAAATCATTTGGTCTTGATTGGGAATCCCGAGATTATGAAGTTGAATGGTGCTTATGGGGAATTAGTGGATTTTTGTGTGGGGGTGGCTCCTGCGTCGCAGTGGGGGATTGCTCCTACGTCGTAATAGAGAGGAGATCGCCTTTGGCGATAGTGTGAGATTCCCTGCGGCAATAGTGTTTGGATCGTCTTCGACGATAGTTTGAGATCGCCTTTGGCGATTGGATTGGGTAATTGTTTATTATTTTTCGACTCTGATACTTATTTGCTCTGTTCCTTCGGACGTTGCTTCTCCTTGGAAATTTAATCGGCTTTCGTCAATACCTTTTTTCTTTAGATAGTTAAATACTGCTCTGGCTCTATCATCATCAAGGCTAACTTCCTTATTGCCTGTTCCTGATTCATTATTATAAATATAACCGTAAACATCTACCCTTGCATCTGGATATTCTTTAAGAGTAATGATAATATTACCTAGTTTCGACCGAATGGAATTATTAAGTCTTGAAGAGTTCCTAGAAAAAGTTGCTCCTATAATTTTGATTACTTTGCTTGGGGCAGAACGATTAGGGTCACTCAGAAAATCCGCCAGTTTGTCTTCAGCACTTCCGTCTTCAAAATTTAATGCAGCTCCGTCTGGACCTAAGGGTTGAAGTACTACTTCATCCTGCTTAAGGGTATCTACAGGTCCGACAATAACTGGACCGGGAGGTGTTGGGGGCTTAGGGTTATTACAATAGAAATAGGGTATCCCAAAAACAAGTAATAAAATAAAAATAAGTATGGCAACTAATGACTTGAAGTTTAATTTATACTTACCTCCTGCTAGTGAAACATCAGCATCGGGTTGATTTATATTTGTAAGAGGGCTAGTTGTCGTTGTTGTTGTTGTTGTTGTTGTTGGGACTGAGGTAGCAATTACTTCATCTGGACTTTGTACAAATGTATTTGGCGTTCTTTCTTCTGCGGGTTTCGCATATTCGATAGCAATCTTTTTGACCTCATCTAAGAAAGATAAGATGGACCAATTCATTTGAATAAATTTCTCATCAGCGACTGGAATCCCCTTGGCCTTTTCTTTATGAAGTGCATTAAAATTGCCTTGGATCATTTCAAACTGATTCGCTAAATCTTGGTCATCTGTATCCGTTTCATCAAGACGATCAAACTCCTCTAATAAGGCACCTAGCCTATAAAATCCTTTTTTATAGCGGTTTTCACGAATCAATCGCTTGATTTCGTCTATTTCTTGTTTGATTTGGTCTTCTGTCACTTTAAAGCATCATATTATATTACACTAATATACAATATATTTTTCTTCTGACATATCGATTAAGAGAAAGATACTGAAAAAGTATTCTATCTTAATTATTCAAACTATAGCCGCAAATAAATCCAAAGAATAACTTCTTATGAAAAACCCATTGTTCGACCTCATTATTTTCTATAGTTTCGACACCGACTGCTACGCCTAAGTTTACTCTGTCAATCGCTCCTAAAATTGCAATACCGAAATTCATTCCTAAAACCGTTTTTGTTTCGTCCTCTAGGAGAGCAGAATTCTGGTTGTCTAGCTTAACAACTCCAGGCCCTACAAAAGGACCGATGCTAAAATCTCTGCGTTTAAAAGTACCTCCTTTGTAACGATAATCAGTTGCGGACACACCTATAAAAAACTCTAGATTATTAAATCCTGCTTCTGGAGACAAAGGGTTAGCAATTCTTTCATTATTTTGTCTTACCTTAAAAGGTATGGTCATTAATCCTATTTTAGCAGTTGTTTGTGTAAATCTAAAGTTTTCATTATCCTCTAATTTAAAGTAAATCCCTTCGTCATCAGGGTGGACTGTTTCTTTGAATTTTCCTAATTTAGAATAGAATGAATTGTCCTGTTTATCTGATTGTTCGATATATATTCTATCTGCCTCAAAAGTCAATTTTGCATCAATCGAAAAATTATTTTGCTTCCTAAGTTCTAATTTTTTAGAAGACTTTAAAGTATCACCATTTTCAATTCTCATTTCAGAAATGGCAAACCAAAGGGTATCTATTTTCAAACTTCCGTCTTCTTGATATTCTTTTAAAACAAAATCTCCTGACTCTATTACTTTGACTTTCCCTAGATCAGATATTTCTACGTATTCTTTTTTAAAAGGCTTTAAATCCTTATGAATTTTAGTGTTTTCAGTATAAAGTGTTTGCCCTTTTGGAATGGTATAATTAAACTTCTCGGTTGAATTGGATTGGGCATTTACTGTCAAAACAGAGAAGAAAATAAATTGACAACAAATGATCTGATAAAACATAGGTTTCTTAAACCTAGGATAGATTTTGATTTTCATAGCTTGGCTTTTAGTAGACTTAAAAAAAAGGGTTTATGAATTTTAAGATTACAACATAGTTCTAGATGAATTCACTTTGCTACTTCAATATAAAGTTATTAAAAAGGCTTCTTTCTGATTAACAATATTTTAACGCTAGATTTTATAAATACATCAAAAAAGTAGCATTTTGACAAAACCAATTTACATCTATCTTATATAGATTACTTCAAATATAATTCTGACCATTCAAAGTCTAGCTATATAAAATTTGCTCTTTTAGGTTTGGCCTGATAAATGCCTTTAACATATTAAGATATCTCTAATCCAAAGTTATCCTTAATCAGCTTTTAATGCTAAAAAGGATTACCTTTGCCCCCTTTTAAAAGAAAATAGATATGGTTGAATTTATAAGAAAAAGAGCAAAAAACGATGTGTTAAGTGGATTAACTGTGGCTTTAGCCTTAGTTCCTGAAGCGGTTGCTTTTGCTTTCGTAGCTGGTGTAGACCCTTTAGTTGGTTTATATGCAGCATTTATGATTGGTTTGATTACTGCGATTTTTGGTGGTCGTCCGGGGATGATTAGTGGAGCTACGGGTGCTTTGGCAGTAGTGATGGTGAGTTTAGTGGCTACAGGTAACAGTATGGGTGCAGAAGGTGAAAACCTTGGTCTTTACTACCTTTTTGCGACGGTTATACTGATGGGAGTTATTCAAATGATCGTTGGATTACTAAAACTTGGAAAATTTGTCCGTCTGATCCCACACCCTGTAATGATGGGTTTTGTGAATGGATTAGCGATCGTTATATTTCTTTCTCAGCTTGGTATGTTCAAAGAGGTTGTAGGAGGAGAAAGCCAATGGCTTCAAGGAGCAGGCTTATGGACGATGATCGGTCTAGTCGTTTTGACGATGTCGATTATGTATTTTTTACCAATGGTCAATAAAAAATTACCAGAAGCATTGATTGCAATTGGAGCAGTTACTGCGATTGTTATTTTTGGACAATTGGATGTAGCGACTGTTGGAAGTTTTATTAGAGATGGAGGAGGAGAAGGATTAAAAGGTGGTTTGCCACAATTTCAAACGGCTATCTTTTCTAAGGTTCCTATGACTTGGGAAACATTAGCATTTATCGGACCTTATGCGCTTATTCTGGCAGCAATTGGTCTAATTGAGTCTTTGATGACACTTAACTTAATCGATGAATTGACTGAAACACGAGGTCATTCTAACCGAGAGTGTGTTGCTCAAGGAGGTGCCAATATTATCACTGGTCTTTTTGGAGGTATGGGAGGATGTGCTATGATCGGTCAGTCGATTATCAATATCAAAGCAGGTGGCCGAACAAGACTTTCAGGTATTGTTGCTGCAGTGACTTTATTAATATTTATTCTTTTCGCTTCAGGTTTGATTGAGCAAGTACCTATTGCTGCTTTAGTGGGCGTGATGTTTATGGTTGTGATTGGAACATTTGCATGGAGTAGCTTTCGTATTTTAAATAAAATTCCAATTAGTGATGCTCTAGTTTTGATTACCGTATCTGTATTAACGGTTATTTTTGATTTAGCAATTGCAGTAATTGCAGGTATTATAATAAGTGCTTTAGTATTTGCTTGGGAGAATGCAAAACGAATCCGTGCTCGTAAGCATACCTTAAAAGATGGAACTAAGGTTTATGAAATCTGGGGACCACTTTTCTTTGGTAGCATTCAGGCTTTCAAAAGTAAATTTGATGTAAATGGTGATCCGGATAAAGTAATTATTGATTTTATGGAATCTCGAGTTAGTGATCACTCTGCATTGGAAGCTCTTTTTCAAATTGTAGAAAAGTATGAGGCTGCTGGAAAAGAAGTGCAAGTCCGACACCTTAGTGAAGAATGTCAACTTTTGATGGTCAAAGCCTCTCCTACTCTAGCTAATGTCATTGAGAAAAACATTGACGATCCTAGGTATCATGTAATGGCAAAGGTTAATCAATTGGCGTAAAGTTGTAGTTAGTTTTGTGGTCATCTGAATGTATGGTCATATGCTTATCTCTTTTTTAGGTGGGTAGATAATTCTTGGAGGTTTATATTGAATCCAAGGTAAAGAGATCGTGATCTTTGATAGAGAACCTGAGGGTTGCTTTGCCGAAAAGGTAGAAGGATAGCGATCCCACTTGTAAAATTGAAACATCCTTTTCCATAATCTGCCTGGATATTTAGTTCATAATCTACAAATGTATTATTATCTTTCAGGCTGCCATCAACTACTGCAGCGTATGCTCTCCCCTTACGCTCTTGATTATAATCACCAATAAAAACGGCACTTAAAAAATAGATTTGGGATCTTTTAAAATTGAAATCTAATTTGGCTTCTCTAGAAATCAGTTGTACTCCGAAATCCCAATAAACTTTTTGATATTCAAATGTCGACTTCAATATTTTCCGCCTTGAGGTTCGGATAACATTTTCTATATCAGATCGACCGAAACCTACCTTTGCATAAAAAAGACCTCCAACCTTTTTTCTATTTTTAGAATGGTAGAAACTATTTTGAGCAGGATGAAGAAATAGATACGTTCCTATCGCAGCATTAATTCCTTTACCTTTTACTTGAAAATCATTTACTTCTGCACGATGGAAATGAGGACCTAGGAAAATCCCTAAATGTTCAATTGGACTGTAACCAAGATTTAAATAATTTATACTTGCGGGGACCAAAGATCCGGAAAGTACTAAATCATTGACTTGACTTACTTGAAGTGAGCTCGTTCCTATATCATTGACATAGAGATACTGAGCATTTATCTTTATACTTGTTACAAGTAATAAAAATAGGAAGAGTGTTTTATGTGAGTTGATATAGCGCGTTTTAGTTTTCAATATCTCTTGAGAATAAGCAACAAGAGGTTTTACTTAGAAAACGCAGCTTTGAGTTTTTAAATTTTGTGAAAGTATTTTTTAAGGTTTTTAAACACCATAGAAAATAATCAATTGAATTGGTTTGAAAGAATAATGAATACGGAATCCATCAATTTTAAATATTGAACCAACATCCTCTTTCAGGTTTTGAGCAAAGAAATGATCTATTCCTGTTTTTGTAATAAAAAAGTGTTGAATATAGATGAGGTTTTTAGCATTCAATATTCGTTTATTGGAAATTCATTATTTTATTACTTTTATAATATTTGCGTAACATCAGATACTAACTTACAATTGCAGTTGCTTCGATTTCTACAACCATATCTTTATTGATTAAAGCACTTACTTCAACCATCGTCGTCGCTGGTTTTATATCTTTAAAAAATTCTCCATGTGCTTTTCCTACGGCTTCCCATTGACTAATATCGGTTACGTACATTCGGGTTCGGACCACATCTTCTAGGCTTGCTCCTGCTTCTTCTAGCGCATTTTTTATTGTATTTAAAATAATTACGGATTGCTTGTATGGATCATTGGGGGCTAGTGTTTTTCCATTTTCGGATGCTGCTGTTCCTGCAACTTCGATATGGTTTCCTATTCGTACTGCTCGACAGTATCCAACAATGTCTTCCCATTTTGCTCCTGAGGTGATGTTTTTTCTTTTTTTCATGGTTTGTCGGTTTATTGGTTTAGCGGTTTATCGGT
>JAULCF010731242.1:4311-21826 GCA_032361265.1 Devaleraea mollis | reverse complement strand
GCAGAACCTTTTGAGATATAGAAAAATCTTACGGCTTGCTTGTTGGTATCTAGTTCGTCTCCTTCTGCGATGTTGGAAACTATGGATACTCCTGCTCTTCGTATTTGATCTTTTAGTCCAAAGTCTCGGCTAAAGTCTCCGTCATTAGTTACTTTATAAATTTGTACTGCTAGTTCTTTTGCTTCTTGCCATACTCTTAGGCTTCTGAAGTTTCCCATTTTTTTTGGTTTATCAGTGTGTCGATCTAGCTTTATCCTACTTTTGCTACGATGATGAAGTAGTTGAAAAAGAATTCTTTTTTGTAAAGCGTACAGCTTTGGATTTCACAATTTCGGTCGGTCAACATTTTTTGATATTCTTTAAGATCGTATTGATGTGGATGTAAAATATCTCCGGGGATTAGTTTAAATATCTTTTTAAAACCCCAGTAATTGTGTGCATCAATAGAGACGATTAAGGTGCCTTTCTTTTTTGTAAAAGCGATTAGTTGATCGAAACATAGATCGAGATCCGCTACATGATTAATAGCGTTTAGACAGAAGACTTTATCGTAGGGTTTGGAAGGTTTAAAGGTTTCTAAAGGCTCGGAATAGAAATTTACCTCTGGATAATCCGCCCTACTAAAATGATCTAGTTTTTCGCTATACTGATCCAAGAGAGGATCCATCGCTTCTATCTTTTGGTTTTTAAAAGCCATAAAAATACCTGCCGGTCCGCAGCCAGCATCTAGTACAGACTCTCCAGCCTGCATTTCTACATTAATGTCAGAAAGTAAGGTTTCCCAATACTTCTTTTTCCATTTTAGGTAGTCAGCCTTAGGTTTCTTATTTAGATAACCTTGCCACCATCGGATCTCGGCTGCTTGTGCGATTTTCCAGCGTATATTTGTCATTTCAAATCAAAGTTAGATAGAACCTAGATAAATCTGAACAATTCGGGAATTAAACTGTAATTTTGTTCTATGATATTTGCAATAGGAAGTCGAGTAAGGTTTATCCATACGGGATATGAAGGAGTTGTCACCGCAATGATTGGTGATGATATGCTTTCGGTGTTGTTGGATGACGGTGATGAAATTCCAGCTTTTGAGGATGATTTAATGCGAATCGAAGACTATCGGGCACAGCTGAGAAATAAGCCTCCGATCAAAGCAAAAGTTGTCAAAGGAAAGCAAGTTAAGCTACCAGAACAACCAGATCGACCCAAACCTCATGCTCAGTATTCTATTTTAAAAAGTCTAGGTATCCAATTAGCTTTTGAAGCTCTTTATAAACTTGATGGCAGTACGGAATCATTCAATGTATTCCTGATTAATGATACGCCTTATGATGCGCTTTATTCTTTTAGTCTCTTCCTTGGAGAAACTTTAAAGATGAAGTCTAATGATAAAATTCCTTCTGTTTCATATATCAATCTTGGAAATATTCCTTTTGATTATTTAAATGACTTACCAGTTGTAAAGATTGATAGCTGGCAAGTAACTACACTGGGGACTGGAAAGAAATTACATAAAACTCTAAAAATAAAAGCACAACAGTTTTTTAAGAAAACAAGAACTGCTCCCCTACTCAATATTCCTGTTCATCATTATATTATTTTTGATTCTTTTGATAAGGCAGAAAAAAAGGAAGAAGATTTAAAAACTTATACTCAAAAAAATAATAGTCCTTCTACTGGAGTCTGGAATAATTTGAAAAAATTTAATACTAATAGTGTTTCGGAATTAGCAAATTTCAATCCTGAGATTGATCTTCATGTTGAACACCTTAGTGATCGATGGCAGAAGATGAATAATGCGGAAATACTTCGTTTACAAATTAGTGCTTTCGATTCCTATCTTTCTAAAGCAATCAAAGTTGGTGTTCCTAAAGTATTTGTAATCCACGGCTTGGGAAAAGGGCGTTTGAGAAATGAAATTGCCAGTCGATTGATTAAACATCCTGACGTAAAGACTTTTAAAAATGAATACCATCCGAGATATGGTTATGGTGCGACGGAAGTGATTTTTTAAACAACTTCGAATTATTCTTTCAATAAATTTTCAATCAATGGCTTTATCTCTTTATACAAATCTAAGTCGTCATCGCTACTCCCTCCTATGATAAATTTTCGAACAATTCCATACTTGTCAACTATAAAAACTCTGGGATAACCTAATTCGCCTCCATAAGCTTGCATTGCAAAATCTCTGGAATTAGGAATTACAGGGTAAGTAACTGGAACGTTGTCTATATAATGTCCTAACTCTTCTCCAAAATCATCTACAAATCCAATTGCTGCTACACTTTGATCTTCGTAATCTTCAAGAACTTTATTGATGCTTAGCGTTTGGGAGCGGCATGGTTGACAATACAATTTCCAAAATTGAATAATAAGTATCTGCCCTTTATAGTCACTTAAAAAATGGTCTTCCCCATTTGTGTCTGGTGCTTGAAATGGAACAGGAGAAAAACCTTCGTATTCAAATTTTGCATTTTCCATTCTCTTAACCAAAACATCTCCCTCTGACTGAGCAGTAAGCTGAATCGTATTAAAAAAAATAAGAAACACAAGATAAGTAATAAGTCTCATGATTATATACTACTTCGTTTTCAAAATAAATTACTTTTTTATATCAAAGATTTAACATAATCGAATAAGGAATCAAATGTTTGATCGACTATAAGCATGCTTGATTTTTCAACTTGAGTGGGATTAGATTTTATCAGGATTGTTTCCATGCCTAGTCTTTTTCCAAAAAGCATATCACTGATGGAGTCTCCAACCATTACCGATTTTGAAAAGTCTACTTCCGGAAAATCTTTTTTTGCTTGAAAAGCCATATTGGGGTTTGGCTTTCTACCATTAGGAATCGTTGTAGCTAAATCTGAACAATGATAAATGCCGTCAAGATGTCCATCCGCTTTTTCAATCTCTGTTTTCATAAAACGATGCACCTCCTTTAACTCCTCCTCTGTCATGATGTCTTTACCAATTCCTTGTTGGTTGGTTACGACAAACACACGATCAAAGTATTCATTAAACTTAGGGAATATTTCTAAACAGCCTTTTGTAAACTCAAATTCTTCTACCTTTTGAACATAGGCATTAGGTAATCTTTCATTGATCACACCATCACGATCTAAGAAGAGAAATTTTGGCATAGAGTAGGTTAATTAGGTGAAAATAGTTTTTTCTACTAACTCACAAATCAAGTGCCCAATCATCATGTGGCATTCCTGAATTCGTGGCGTATCAGTACTTGGTATATTAATTAAATAGTCGACCTGTTTTGCGACCTTCCCTCCGGTAGCTCCTGTCATCCCAACAACAATCATGTGTTTTAGTCTAGCAGCTTCTATAGCTTTGAGAATATTCGGAGAATTACCCGAGGTTGTCATAACGAATAAAATATCTCCTCGTTTTCCTTTTGCCTTTACCATTCTAGCAAAGACTTCTTCGAATCCATAGTCATTGGCTATAGAGGTTAAAGCAGAGGAATTTACATGTAGAGCTTCTGCAAACAAGGGGTCCCGATCCAAATAAAATCTACCTGACAATTCAGCGGCGATATGTTGAGCATCAGCAGCACTTCCTCCGTTTCCACAAAAAAGGATTTTCTTTTCTTCTTTTAAAGCAGAGGTCGTCTCGTCTACTACTTGTTCTATGACTTCAAGTAATTCGGTATCTTGAAGGATACTTTGTTTGACACTTATACTTTCTTGGATTAGATTTTTTATTCGTGGATTCATAGATTTTAAACGTTTATGAGCATGAAGAGTATAAGTGACTGATTTATGCGAATGTTATTTAAAACAGATTTATGAACAAGGATTAGCAAGTAACGAATTTAGAAGTTTCCAGGGGACTAGACTAAATCTGATATCATAAACCCTTACCCAGCCACTCAAATCAATTTATTAGGAATTCCTTTTTAAGAGAATCTTTCATCTCCTTCATTTTTGCGTAACACCAGTAAGTAAGTTATAAATATTCTATCAAGGAAAAAACTGCTATCGTACATATCATGGTTGCTGAAAAGACTAAGTAATTCTTTTTGTGTAAAAATTGAACAGCAAGACTACTTCCTCCACCGATGACCACACTTATAAAGGAGACCGCTTTAAGTATTCTGTACAATGCAGGTTTCCAATCCTCAGCATAAATAAGTAGTTCAGCCGTTCCATCCATACCTACAATAAATAAAACACCTACACAAATAGCAAGTAAAACAATAAAGATTGAAATGGTCATTACTCGAAACCAATGTTTTAATTCAAATTTTATGAAAGAGGTAAAGATGTAAAGGACTATACAGTTAATAAAAACAAAAATTAATTTTGATAAATCTAATCTGAATTTCCAAAAAGAAAAATCGATAGAGGATAAACTTATTAACGAATCAAGAAAGAAAAATAAGGGATAAAAAATAACAAAAGCTAAGACTGTTAGTAGTACAGATTTCAAAGTGATTTTTAAAGATACTTCCTCCTTTTCAGGAGCATCCAAAATATCTTTTTTATTCATCACTATTACCTATTTTCTCTTCTATCAGGTAAGCATTTCTAGAAGGGGCATTCCGAGAAACTAGCTCTGCTAAAAAGCCAGTTAGAAATAACATGGTCCCGAGCATCATTGCAGTAAGCGCAATATAAAAATAAGGATTATCCGTAATTAACACGGTCTTAAGTTCATATGCCAATCTGTATATTTTATTCGCTCCAATAAAAAAAGCGGAAAAGAATCCGATCATGAACATAACGATTCCTATTCCTCCAAAAAAGTGCATTGGCCGTTTTCCAAATCTACCAACAAAGGTAATAGACAACAAATCTAGAGGGCCTCTGATAAAACGTTTTAGACTTCCGAACTTTGTGACACCAAACTTTCTTGCTTGATGTTGAACGACCTTTTCTCCGATCTTCGAAAAGCCGGACCATTTCGCAATGACTGGAATATAACGATGCATTTCGCCATAGACTTCTATAGATTGAACTACTTCTTTTCTGTATGACTTGAGACCGCAATTCATATCATGCAATTTGATGCCTGACATCCATCGGGTTACCCCATTATATAATTTAGTCGGAATTGTTTTGGAAAGTGGATCATGGCGTTTCTTCTTCCAACCAGAAACAATATCAAAACCATCTTCGACAATCATTCGATACAATTCTGGAATTTCATCTGGACTATCCTGAAGATCTGCATCCATCGTGATAACGACATCGCCTTGTACTTCTTGGAATGCGGTATGCAATGCTGCAGATTTTCCGTAATTTCTTCGGTATTTAATTCCTCTGACATTAGGATTTTCCTTAGTCAATTTTTCAATTACCTGCCACGAATTATCTGTACTTCCGTCATCGACAAAAATAACCTCATAGCTAAACTTATTAGCATCCATCACTCGACGAATCCAAGCTTCCAACTCAGGAAGTGATTCATCTTCATTCAATAAAGGTATGACAATCGATAATTGCATGTAAAAATGGTATAAGAAATCTTTATAATATCATTTCAGGTAACAAAGCTAAAAAAAATCTTCTAAATGCTGATCCTTTATGCTTTTACAATATTTTCTATACCAAGAAGTTGTTTAAAAAACTCCAAGCTAAATCCAATATGTTACCCTAGATCACCGAAATGCATAAAAAAAACGGAAATTAGGTGCTTTCCTAATTTCCGTTTTTTTTATTAACGTATTAACTTTCTCACTTTAAGCTACCTGAGGTGGATCTTTTTTCATTACAGCAGCAAGGATAAGTCCTGCGATTACTCCTAAGAATAAACGACTGAATATAGTCGAAACCGTCATACCGATTGGTCCTGTAAACATCCCTGCAAAACCCTTAGCTTGCTCTATTTCTGATTCACTCATCCCTTGAGCTTCCCATTGTTCTACCATCATTTCTTCCATATTACCAAACATATCAGCAGCGATGAAATTGATATATACATAAGTCCAAATCATTATGATCAAACCAGAGATTAGAGCAGTCACTATACCAACTGTAAATGCCTTTCCGAAAGTTATAAACCCTCCACTTTCTTCTCTTACTTGCTTTATAGCCATTCCAATCATCGCAAAGCCGATAGCTAGGGATAATACCCAAACTAATCCACTTACCATGTAATTTGGTTCAGAAGGATTATTCCATCCTCCCATGTGCACTACAAGTCCAAGGACTACTCCAAACAATCCCCAAACAAGACCATAACGCATTGCTGCTGGCTTGATTGAAACGGATGCTGGATCAATGTAATTTGAATTTTCATCATATAGATTATTCATAATTGCGTATTTAGTTAGTTAATAAATGTTTTGTTTTTTTAAGAAGTCGGAGCATAACGAGGTCTATCTCTTTTCATAATAGCACTAATGATCAATGATAAGACTAAGCCAACGATTGCTCCAAAGATAAAAGATCCAATCTGCGAACCAATAATAAGTTGTGGAGTATAGAGATTTGAAGCAGGCATACTATCCGTTAGCCCCAAATCTTCATAACTTTTTTCAAACAACCTATTCATATAGTTTGGATCAATTACTAAAAGATAAAGCAAGGTAAAAAGTAAAGAAAGAACTCCCATGAACATGGCAGCTCCATAAGAAACAATCATGCCTTTCCCTAAAGTGATGTAACCATCTGATAGTTTATCTCGATACTCTTTTATAGACAAAACCATCACCGAAGCATAGATGATCACGATCAAAACGGACATTGCAAGGGAGATAATAGAGGCACCTACAAAACTATTCGTTTCGTGTCCAAATAGAAAATTAAAAATGCTAAGAATAATAATACCAGCACCACCGATTAGTCCATACTTTAGGATTGTTGACCATGGTGACACGGATATGGTATCCATGTGGTGCATAGGCTCGTCAAGAGGATTCATTCGTTTTCGTTATCTGATTAATTGTTTCGTGACGAATATGCGACTAATTGATCAAAAAATGAAATAATAAAAGATTTAGGGATTACTATAATCGACGAAAGGCACCATTATTAACGACTCCAAGTACTTTGCCTTTAAATTCGGTACCGATAAAAGGAGTGTTATTTGACTTAGAGTGGATATCCGTTTTTTCAAAAGTCCATTCTAAATTTGGATCAAAAAAAGTGAGATTAGCCGGAGCACCTTCTTCAATTATGGGGATTTCTTTGCGGAGTAATGTTCTAGGATTTTGGGCAAGAATCTTGATTAGATCTTCTAATTCTAAAACCTCATTTACCAAGTGGGTATTTAAAAGAGCGAAAGTTGTTTCTAAACCTATAACACCAAAATCCGAATAAGGAAATTCTAGTTCTTTACTTTCTTTATCGAGTGGAACATGATTAGAGGTAATGATATTAACCGTACCGTTTTTCAAAGCTTTACGGAGTGCTTTGATATCGTTTTGGCTTCGAAGTGGCGGCAAAACTTTATAATTTACATCAAAACTGCTAAGCATCTGATCATCAAAAACTAAATTTAGGGCTGGCACTGATGCTGTAACATCCTGACCTTTTCCTTTTGCTTGCTTGACCAATTCTACAGAACGGGCCGAAGATATATTTAAAACATGTAATCTTGATTCTGAGTACTCTGCCAAATACAAATCTCGCTGTACCATTAGTTCTTCAGAGATCGAAGCAATCCCTTTCATTCCTAATGAGGTACTCACCAATCCTTCGTGTAGTTGGCCACCTCCTGAGATCGTTTTATCACTAGGGTGATTCATAACTAAGCCATCAAACGCTTTTACATATTGTAAAGCTCTCATCATCACTCCACTATGTTGAATCGTCTTTTGACCATCCGAAAAAGCAACGGCTCCAGCATGGTACATGTCATATATCTCGGTGATATCTTTCCCTTCACAATCTCTTGAGATCGCTCCGATAGGTAAGAAATCTACAATATCTTTTTCCGTATTTTTTATAATGTAATTGACTTCAGACTTTGAATGAACAGCAGGTGCTGTATTGGGTAAGCATGCGATTGCGGTATATCCTCCTTTGATCGCTGCTTCTCTTGCACTAGTCAAATCCTCTCTATGTTCAAACCCTGGATCTCCAACTTGGGTCGCTATGTCCATCCATCCGATAGACACATAAGCACCAGCAGCGTTCCACACTTCGGCTTTAGCTTGATCAATATTACTTTTGATGGAATGGATGCTTCCTCCTTTAATTAAAATATCACGCTTCTTACCATTTAGCTTTGATCCGGGATCAAGAATTGTTGCATTTTTAATTAACAGCATGCTTAGAAAGGATGTTTATGATAATAGAAAATTTCCGTCTGTAAAATAAATACTTTTTATTCGGAAAACCATAAAGAATCTTCAATATAAAATACCAATGGGTACTGAGTACATTTTAGATAAAAAAATTGATGAAACCTAGGTTAGTTTGATAGAATAATGAGAAGTTGTTTAAAAATGAATTGATGTTTTATTTGTAAGTCATTGATTCCTAATTTCTTCAGCTATTTCTATTTTGGTTATAAAAAAGTATTGAATTAATTATTCTTCACCTCTACCCGCTCACTCCTGATTCTTGCTCCATCTATTGTTAATCATCAAATCCCCTTTTTCATTGAAATAAACTTCTGTTCCTTTTTTCCTTATTTGTAGCTCATCCAGGTAAAATGATTGATCCTTCAAATCTTTATTCCAGGCTTTAATTCGAATTCGGCTGTCCGGTCTACCGAGCTTAAAGGTAAACTCACATAGAATCCATCCATCCTCTACAGAACGAAAATATTTATTCAACTCATAAACATCTTTATAAAAAACATTAGAAGTTCCTGCCTGATACTCTTCTATAGAAAGTCTTACCTTGGGATTAAGGTCTCCTTGCATATAAGACCAAATAGAGAGGACATAATTATCTTGACTGCTTTGAAATGGAATATGTCCATCAAAAAGTACGCTTTCGGGGAGACCTTTTCGCTCGAATGCTCCTGCTCCTCGATATTTCTTAGAAGCCGTTTCTGTATCAAAAGAGAAATGCAAAAAATTGCGCAGGCTGTCTGTACTTTCTACATTTTCGTATTTAAACAAAGAAGCCTCTTGATACTTTTGTTTTAGTTTTTTTCCATTTTCTAAAACTCTTCTTTCTAATTCCTTTATGGATAATCGAAATACCCTAACCTCTTTGTCTTCATGTAATAGAGGTAAGCCTTCTAGCAAATGATCGTAACTATTTCCGACTTTACTAAAAGCTTTTTTATGTATAAAAACTAGAAAATCTTTTCGATTTGGAAGATCATCCAAAATTTCTGGAATACGATAAGGTTCTCCAATTAATTCCATTTGATTGATGATCTGTCCTACGGAAGTTCGTCCCATAAAACTAGAAGTAATTGGAAGTCCAGTTTGAACAGAAAACCAAAGGGAGCGATGCACTGCTTTGTTGATAGGATTGATCCATATATTTTCAGAACCAATATGAAAATAAGGGACATTTAAGATTGCTTGATAATCGTTTAGATTAATTTTTTCGATCCATGTATTATCACTTTTTTGAAAAGTCGCTCTCTTACTCGGTTCGTCTTGTAAGTTCATTTTCACTTTATCGAAAAGAGAAACCCCTCCTTCACTTAATAGTATTCCAAATAATAAAACGTACACAATCGTTCGCCAACCTCGTTTTTTTATTTTTTGTATTTGAAAATATAAAGCATAAAAAGCAATGATATTAAACACATAAAAAAACACCCAAGCAAATCGACCAATGCTTCTAAACTGTGCTATGATTCCAAACTCATTTGGCAGTTCTCTTAATCCTGGAAAGACAAATGGAATTCCAAATGAAAACATCAGAATAATAAAACTTGACCAAAATGCAGATTTGAGAAAGAAGCGGTTTTCGTTAGGAAGAAGACTGTAATATTCAGCACTAAAAAGTCTATTCCATATTTTCAGAATAATCTCTTTAAAAAAGAATAAAACAGGAATGATTCCAAGGTATGAAATCCCTTCTCTATCAAAATAAGAAACCTTATGAATATAGGTATTAAACCAACGTCCTATTTGAAAATCTACAGGAATAAAAACACTTTCCCAAGTTGCTTTATAAGCAAAAAAACCATAGGGTCTAGAAGGTCGATCTATCAGATCATCTGCTAACATCCATTGCAAAATTAGCAAAGGAATACCAACTTGAATTATAAAATGTACGATATTGATTGCCAATGCTTTTCTATCAAAAGCAAATAAGGATTTGAAAGCCATCAATGCTAATATAAAGGCAGCACTAATTGCAAATAGGTAAAAATGTAGTTGAGCGATTACGAATAAAACCACAGCAATGAGCAAACTCATCCACCAGCTTTTGTTTTTATGAAATAAAAAGCTTAGCCAGAATATTAAAGGCATAACAAAAGGATGTGCTAGACCATAATGAGCAGAAAGTCGAAAGAGCTGCGGTGATAAAATGGTAATCCCTATTGCAATAGGAATAGCATACCAATTAGGGAGCTTTAATGTTCTAAAGCTTAAAAAGAGAAATATACTACACAAGAGGATTGAAAAGAGGAGAAAACCATTTAAAACGCCTCCACAGTAATCTGAAATATCCCTAAAATTTTGACTTATAAATTTAACGGTATTAGACACGAGTGGGAGGTTATCTGTAAAGGCATTTTTGTCTCCATAAGGAAAGTTCATGCCTTCATAATGCGAGTAGGTGCTGTCATGCTTTACATGATAAACCATCGCAGCATAACTTCTAAAGCCATCATAGCTATCTCCAATTAAGTAATCATTGGTTGCGGTAAACAACTTAGGTTCTCTGATAAAAAGAACTGTAATCATCAACACGATTACCAATAATAATCCACCAAAGGTCTTTTTGAAAAACTGCATCAGAAGCTTTTGATTCTTAGCCGTGAAGGTAGGAAAATATTTTTATTTGAAGCAGGAGAGATTGTCCTTAATTATGATAAAAAACGGCATTCGGTTTCCGGGTTATTTTAATGTTGAAAACCGAAAACCGAATGCCGTTTTTTTTGTAATGCTAAACTTTCCAAAAACGTAATAGTAAAGATTCAATACCTAAAAATATCAATGCTAATATCAGGCACCACCTCCAAAGAACTACACCTTGGCTTCTTTCACCAATTAGAGGAGTAAGGCTGGCCGCTGCGGTATTATCTATGACGTTAAAATTTTCATTTAATCCAGGAAGATCAGTTTCATTATAGACTGCCAATTTCGATTCTTTTCGATCAAAATTAAATCCATACTTAGCAAAATTTTCTCCTTCTTTTAAAAACAAGTTATAAAAACCTGCTTCCTGAATCTGGTTATTAATTCCGAGTAATACTTTTTGTCCAATGATCTGTTGTTCTGGGATAAACTCTTCTACCCTACCTTTCAATTTGTAAACCAACTCTGACCCCGTCACTTTATTATCTGCTTCGATCATTTCATCCTTTCCAATAAAATAAGCGATCTTATTTTCCCGAGCCGTTGAAATAGCCATCTTATAAAGCATTGGGATAAAAATATCTCCATTTCTGACTAGGTTATTATATTCTTCATCTAAAGGTGCAGCACATAAGTAAAGATGTCCTTGGCCTTTAGTGTATTTTCCTAAAAAAACAGAACCGTCTCGGTAACGCATCAAAGGTTCTTCGGATCGACTTGCATACTGAGTCATTTTAAAATTTCCTTGCGTCACCGGTAGTCGAAGGTTAGCATTAGAATTTTCAAAAACATCATTAAATATAAACTCTTCCGTATTTAGGTTAGAAACCGTCCGCTCTTGCTTTTCATACGCTTGTAAGTCATTGGCTGGAAAAGTGGAAAGGAAACCTCTGTAAGAGTCCAAATTGGCAGATGCTCCAGGGAAAACCAATAGATTTCCACCATTAACCACAAATTGATTTAGCTCAGATGCTAATCCAGTACTTACGCTATTCAAGCCGTTAGTAACAATCAAATCGTATTCAGGAAAGCTTGAGTAAGTTAAATTTCGGCTTAGTTGGTTCGTAATTTTAAAATAATCGATTCCAGCAAAAGAGGCGTCAATGTATTTATTTGCAGAGACTTCGTTGACAACTAGTATATTTATTTGCTCTGCTACATTAAAGGTGAAGAAATATTTATCATCAAATTGAACAGGATAATCGGTGATGTTCAATTCTGCTTCGTGCCAGCCTGTTTTTTGGATTGTAATATTAACGGTATCTGTAACAGACTCTCCTGCAGGAATTGAAAGTGTCCCAACTGGTTTGGTCTGTCCTTCATGCTTTAATGATAAACGGATGTTTTCCGCATCTTGAGAACTATGATTTTTAACTCTAACAATTAGTGTATTGGTTTGATTAATCATCTGTACGGGTGCATCAAACCAACACGTGTCGAGACTAATGTTTCTTTCTTGAACCGATTGTAAAGGAATTAGGTTAACATCAACAGTGCTATCTCTAAAGTCTTGGAAATCAGTAATATTTTTTTGAAAATCAGAAATAAGAAAAGAAATTTTGTTTTCTTGTCCCCCAGAATTTAGCGACTGCATTTGTCTATTAAGTACTTTTGACAACTCTCGGACGGAAGGAGAAACTTTAACTTCATCGATGAAGCCCATCGCATCTTCTTTACTGACCATAAATTGATGCCTTCCTTCAAAGTCATTGGTTAAAACCTGAAACCGATCTTCGGGAGCATACGCTTCGATAATTTCACGAGCACGTTGCTTCGCTTTTTCAATCAAAGGTACGTCTTCACTCAAAGCACTCATACTAAAGGAGTTGTCAATAAAAACACTGACCACTTTTTCCCCTTTTTTCACCTCTGTATCTTGTGGAATAAAAGGCTGAGCAAAAGCAAATACTAAAAATGCAAGTGCTAATAATCGAGCAAGCAACACGAGGAGATTCCGCAGCCTTCTTCGGGCACTCGTCTCTTCTTTCACCTCTTTTAGGAAACGGACATTAGTAAAATATACCTTTTTAAATCGTCTGAAATAAAATAGGTGAATAATAATCGGTATTGCTAGGGCTAATAATGCCCACAAAAAATTCGGAATAACAAACTCCATAGGGTGCAAATATAGAAAATAAGTATTAATCTCTGCTAAATAAAACTGTTTGGAAGAGAATAACACATCACAATTAATTTATATCTATTAAAACAAGTAAAAACAATAGCTCAAACAGCAGATAAATCCTTATTTTTACTTTTACTTATGTATTACGTAATCCTAATTACTTTGTTGTATTAAAGCTTTTTTTATGAAAACTAAACTAACATTCCTACTCTCATTTCTATTTTTAACAACTATTTTAAATGCTCAGGTGAAATACCTTGGTGGTGAAATAAGTGTAAGACAAACTGGCACCTACTCCGTAGTTGCTACAATTGATCTTTTTACCTCTATTAATGATGACTTGCAGACTGTTCAACTTAACTGGGGAGATGGAACGAATGAACAAGTGCCTTTAATTTATACGGAAGATATTACTGGGGCAAATATAAGATATCATCAATTTGAGGTTGACCATATCTATGGACAAGAAGGAACTTATGATTTAACGATCAATGAATGTTGTCTTGGACTCAATTTCGAAAATATTACTCAGGTTGATCCGGTAAATTTTGAATTAAGTACTAGTTATTTCCATAATGTAAATGATGTGCTTTTTGGAAATAATCAAATGCCCTTTTTCGAGAAAGATGTTGTGATTGGAAATGCGCTTCAATTAGTGAGCTATACTTCAAACTTTTCTGATCTTGAAGGTGATGATATATTAGTAGAAGTTTGTGATATTGATTATTTGACTGCATATAGTCAAATTACTGAGGTGTTTCCTATAAATAATATGTTAGACCTTGATTCTCTTACAGGGAATTTCCTTTGGATCACTCCACAAGTTGAAGGAAATTATCTGTTAGCATTATGTGTTACGGAAAGTAGAAATGGGGTAATTATTAGTGAACATACTCGAAATATTGTTATTGCTATTGATGCTCCTCTCGCTAATCAAGAGGTTTTTAATCATAATAAAATAAAAGTTTTTCCAAATCCTGCGCAGTCTCAATTGGAAATCGAAATGCCTGAGGGTGAGAACGATATTGAAGTAAGTGTTTTTGATGCTCAAGGTAGAAAGGTCATGGAACAGGTTAGCGGAAATAGATTGGATGTTAGTGCTTTGGATGCTGGATTTTATATGCTTTTGATTTTGTCTGAAGATCAATTATTTTCGAAAAAGGTTATTATTGAATAAAGGTTTTGGTTTGATGTTATAGGGATGATTTTTGTTCTGATGTTGACAAGTTGCAAACTTGTCACTATTTCTTACTTCCAAGTTACGGCCTCCTTCGTCGGACTAAACTTGAAAGAGCAGCCTTCTAAAACCGTACATCGTTATTCCTTGTTCTTATATTTTTTTAAAAAAACTTACATCCTTAGAAGACAAGTTATAAACTTGTCGCTATTTCTTACTTCCAAATTATTGCCTCCTTCGTCGGACTAAACTTGAAAGAGCAGCCTTCGAAAATCGCATATCGTTATTCCTTGTTCTGATATTTTTTTAAAAAAACTTACATCCTTAAAAGACAAGTTGCAAACTTGTCGCTATTTCTTACTTCCAAGTTACGGCCTCCTTCATCGGACTAAACTTGAAAGAGCAGCCTTTCCGAAGAAAGACTGCTCCTAAATAATATCAAGAAAAATTCCAATTAACTAGCGACTACTACCTCTGCCATTTGTTCTGGTAATGGAGCATAGTGGTTAAACTTCATCGTGTAATTCGCTCGACCTGCACTTATCGTTCTCAAATGATTGATGTAACCAAACATTTCAGACAAGGGTACCTGAGCTCGTAGTTGAACTTGTTGATGAAGTAAATCCTGCGATAAAATTATCGCTCGTCTTCGACTTAAACCACTCAGTACATTTCCTAAATATTCCTCAGGAGTGGAAACCTCTACTGCAACGATGGGTTCCAGTAATTGAGGTACCATTTCTTGAGCTACAGCTTTGAATGTTTCTATTGCACAAAACTCAAAGGATTTAGGGCTCGAATCTTTGACATGAGTATCTCCATCTAGTAATTCCACTTTCAAACTCTGAACAGGATAACCTGCTAAAGGACCAGATTCCAGCATTCTGGTAAATCCTAATTCTACACCTGGAATGTATTCTTTAGGTATTCTACCTCCTACAATCTTATTGACAAATTGTAAGCCTTTATTGTCTTTAACAAATGCATCACTTTCCAAATAAGCTTGATCTGCAGGACCGATATTTACTACCATTTCAGCAAAAGAACCAGGACCTCCATTCTGCTTTTTCAATCGATGTTTATGACGAATTGTTTTTGTAAAAATCTCTCGATAAGCAACTTTTGGAGAACCAACATTGACTTCAATATCAAAATCCTCTTTCAGTTTATCAATGATGATTTCTAAATGCAATTCACCCATTCCAAACATAATGGTCTGTCCCGTCACTGTATCCGTCTGCACTTTAAAACTAGGATCTTCTAATTGTAATTTTGCAAAAGCTAATCCCAATTTGTCTAGTTGATCACTATTTTTAACTTCTACAGCCATGCTAATCACAGGAGCAGGTACAAACAAACTTTCCAAAACTAAAGGTGCATCAATAGCACATAAAGTATCTCCAGTTCGAATTGATTTCAAGCTCGTTGTTGCGGCAATATCACCTGCCTTTACTTCCTGAATTTCCTGTCGCTTATTAGCATGTATCTGATACAAACGACCAATTCTTTCTTTCTTTTCAGTCCGTGGATTCCAAATCGTATCCCCAATTTTTAAGGTCCCAGAGTATACTCTAAAAAAGCATAACTGTCGATTCTGATCATCTAATGCAATTTTAAAAGCTAGAGCAGAAAAAGGAGCTTCGGGATCTGGTAATCTGGAAACTTTTGTTTCTGATTCCATATCTAATCCTTCTATCGTTCCCCTGTCTACAGGAGAAGGTAGATAATTACAAACTGCATCTAGTAATGTCTGAACGCCTTTATTTTTATAAGCTGCTCCCATTAAAACCGGAACAATCTGGCGATTCAAAACTGCTTGTCGCAATACTGCATTTAATTGAACTGATTCGATACTTTCCGGATTTTCTAAGAATTGATCTAGTAAAGCATCATCTAGAAATGCCAATGCTTCTATCAGCGTTTCTCGATGTTGAAAAACTTCTTCTTTTAGAGATTCCGGAATTTCATCTTTCACACTCATGACTCCATCCTTGTCCCAATAGATCGATTTCAATGTAATCAAATCTACTACTCCTTCAAAGGCATCTTCTGATCCAATAGGAACCTGAATTGCTACAGCATTCGCTCCTAATTGTGTGCGTATCTGTCGAACCACTTCGAAAAAATTAGACCCTATTCTATCCATTTTATTAACCATAGCAATCACGGGAACCTCATATCTGGCTGCTTGTTGCCAAACAGTTTCTGTCTGAGATTCTACTCCAGCAACTGCATCAAATAAAGCAACCATTCCATCTAAAACCCTGAGAGAGCGTTCTACTTCAATCATAAAGTCAACGTGTCCTGGAGTATCAATAATATTCAAAGAATAAGTTGATCCACCTTGCCCCCATTCGGTATGTGTCGCTGCGGAACTAATTGTGATTCCTTTTTCAATCTCTTGCTTTTGAGTATCCATCTGGCTATTTCCTTGATGAGTTTCTCCCATCTTATGAGATTTACCTGTGAAATAAAGTACTCGTTCGGTTAAAGTTGTTTTGCCTGCATCGATGTGAGCGGCGATTCCTATATTCCTTAAAAAACGCAGTTTGTTGCGTAACATGATATTTTGTTTTTTCTATTTTTTAATAAAGACATTAAGTTGTTTGACGGAATTAAGTAATCTATTAATTCTGTTCCGTCTCTTACTCTGATAGCTGAGCGAAACTCAGAAAGGTTGCAGATACAAATAGAGCAAAGTTATCTCTAGACTTTGAATAGATCAAAGCATCTCAAACTTATACATTTTGTAAAATGCAGCGTAGTTTTTGTTATTGATAACAAGATCAATAGAACAAAAAAGACTAAGAAAATAAATTTTGAAAATGAATGCAGAAGCAAAGGAAATAGCTGCTGCTATACCTGCTCAGCTTTTACTTCTGCACTGAAGAAATAAAAAGCAAAGGGCAAAAAACCATTTTGAAAGGTTCTGAAATAATGAAGAGTTTCATGATATTATTTTTTACATGAGGAGAACTACAGAAAGGAGGAAAAAGTTCACGATAGGAGAAAAGAAATGAATATTTTTTTGAATTATTAACTTTTTATTTAGGAATTGGGGGCTTGGAGTTGACAAGTTGCAAACTTGTCGCTATTCCTTACTTCCAAGTTACGGCCTCCTTTGTCGGACTAAACTTGAAAGAGTGGACTTCGAAAATCGTACATCGTTATTCCTTGTTCTGAGATCTTTTAAAAAACTTAAATCCTTAGAAGGCAAGTTTGGAAACTTGTCGCTATTCCTTACTTCCACGTTACGGCCTCCTTCGTCGGACTAAACTTGAAAGAGTGGACTTCGAAAATCGTACATCGT
>JAULCF010730131.1:11007-21517 GCA_032361265.1 Devaleraea mollis | reverse complement strand
AGCGACGCGTCGACGCCAACAACAACATGCCCCGCAGCAGCGATTGGTATGGACAGCCGGCCAGTCCCAACACCCAACTCGAGGACCCGCTGACCATCACCAAAACGGGCCAAGAAATCAGCCGTTGCCTGCGCATTGGAGACGTCGTCGTACCACTCGTCGTAGACGTCGGCGAAGCTCTCGCCGTAGCGATCGGGTCCGAAACCTTCAGATCCGGGCGGAACCATCTGTCTTGTGGGGTCTGACACCGACTAAGAATGGCCCAGTGACCGGCCTGCAATCCAACGCAGCGGCGCGGCGTCCACTTCGTGTCCCGACCGCAGAAGAGCTCCCCCCTCTGGTGGAGCGTTCCTCGCTGGCCATCTTTGACGAAGCACTGACCTTCCTCCGGATCCAACCAGGCCTCCTGCTCGGTATTGCTTTTGCGGTTCTTTTGCCGTTGCGTCTGATCGCAGCAGCTATGCCCGGATCGGCGTTACGAGACGCCCGACCCGACCAGCTCGCCGACATCTTTATTGGCAACCTGGGCCAGCCCGGAGCGGTTCTCGCCGCCATCGTGACGCTCGTTATGGAATCGATCGCGCTGCTGACCATCGCCTCTATCTACGGCGAGCTGATGGCGTCGTGGTACTCGGGTCGCTCGATGTCGGCCACCGATCTGTTGATGTCCTCGATCAAACGATCACCCAAGATCGTCCTTGCGTGGATCATCTGCAAGGTCATGATCGTTGGTGGCGGTTTGGTAACAGGCGGTTTGCTCGGGCTTGTCGTCGGCGTTTTTCTCCTCGCCGTAGGGCCGATCATGGGAGCCGAAAACGCGTCGCCGATGGAAGCGCTACGCCGGAGCATGGGCCTTACGTCGCGCCGGTTTGGTCAGGTCACCATCGTCTACGCAATCACCGGGGTCGGCGCGATCCTGATGCGATTTATGATCGAATTCGCGCCATCGGCCATCACCCAACAACTCCAGGTGCCGCTGTGGTTGAGCGCAGGGATACTCGACCTCGCCGCCTCGGTGTTTGCCATGGCCTTTACCGCTGCAGCCTCGGTGGTCATGTACCTCGACCTGCGGGTCCGAGGCGAAGGCATCGACCTCGACATGGCAATAGGACGGTCCTTTACCCAGACCCGTGGCGGTCGACGTGGCTGAGGTAACCAACGACGAAGCAAACAATCTCGCCGACGAGATCTTGTTGCGCGAGGACTTCCTACCCGCACGTGATCCAGGCTTTTTTTCTCGCCAGGTTGAGCGGGTAACCGACTTCATCGGCGAGATTCTCGGCCGGATCTTTGGTGCGATCTTTGGCGGCGGTGGCGGCGCCGCAGGCAATGTGTTGGCGATTGTGCTGGTATCGCTTGCGGTTGTCGTGCTGCTGTTTGCGATCTACAAGGCCGTGACCGGCAGGGTTCCCAAAGAAAAGCAAGACGACACAACCGCTCGCATCGTCTTTGACGAAGTCGTCGAACCCGAGCAGCTACGGGCCGAACTAGCACGGCACATCTCGGCGGAGAACTGGCGAGCCGCGGTTATCGCTGGGTTCCGCCTCGGCGTCGTTGGCCTGATCGACGCCGGTATCGCTCGAGAAGTTGCTGGAGCCACGACGGGCGACTTCGCTCGCGCCGTGGAACGTCGCCGACCGGAACTGCTCGACACCTACACCGGAGCCTCAGGCGCGTTCGAGCGAGCGTTCTACAGCGACCTCACCATCGAACGAAGCGACCTCGACCGCGTCGATGCGCTCCTGAACACGCTCACCACCGCAGGTGCCCAATGACCTCGGCGTCCACGGGATCAAGCGCAGCCAGCAAAGCCTCGCCAATCATCTGGGTCGGGCTCCTGCTCGCAGCAGCCGCAGTCGTCCTCCTCGCCTTCAGTACGCGTGACGATCCAAACATCGGCACGCCAGGCGATCCCGACGGTGTTGGCGTCGACGGACTGCTGGCCCTCCGACTTTTTGTCGAAGAGTCAGGCGGCGACACCCAGCGAAACGTTGGATTGCCCGGTGAAGACGTCGATGTTGCCGTGATGGCAATCCCGAGCTTCGGCTCACCATTTGGCGCCGAAGAGGGCGTCAACGCGGTCCGAAGCTGGGAGCCACTGCTCGACTGGGTTCGAGATGGCGGAACACTGCTCACCTCCCTCGACGTCGAGGGAGGGCCCCAAGGCGGCGTGTCCTTTATCGAAGACGAGGATCTGCTGGTCCAGCGTGGCCAGTGCACGCTCGAAGAACTGTCGGGAACCCAAGAGGTGCGTCCGCTCATGCACACGCCGGTCGTCCCAGGCCCACGAGACCTGTCCTGCTTTGGTGATTCGTCCGAGGCGCTCATCGTGGTGCGCGAAGTCGGCCAGGGACGGATTGTTCGTGTGGCCACCATGCGACTCTTTGCCAACCGGGCGCTCGACGATGCCGACAACGCTGCAGTGTTCGCCCGGCTGATCCGAATCAACAGCGCTCCAACCGTTGGATTCTTGCCCCAGCCTCCTATCTGGTTCGAGGCCGAGGAACCCGCAGGTGCTGGCGACGATGCTCAGCTTCGACGTGACGACGACGGCAACCCCATCCCCTTTGGCGGAGCGGGTAATCCCTTCGGCGTCGATGGTCCCGTCGATAGCGAAGGCAACCCGATCGGACAGGGCGAAGAAGGCCTCTTTGGCCTGCTGCCCACGTCGGTTCTTGCAATGCTCGCTGGCCTCGCAGCATCTGCGCTGCTGTACGCACTCGCAAAGGGCCGGCGTCTCGGGTCGCCGATTATCGAACCGGTGCCGATCAATCTGCCAAGCTCCAGCTATGTAGATGCCGTAGGCCGCCTCTATCGCCGCACCGAGGACGCTGAAGGTCGAAGCGCCGCGATCTTGCGCCACGACCTTCGTACCGAGCTAGCGCGACGAGTCGGGATGTCTGCTGACTCGAGCGCAGAGGACCTCGCAACCGCACTTGTGTCGAGTAATGAGCGAGGCGCTGTCATCGCAATGCTCGACGGCCCCGCACCCAAAAACGACGACGAGTTTGTTGCACTAGCTACACAGCTCATCAACACCCGAGACCGAATTGAACGTGGTGGCGTCTCGACGCTGGCACGAAGCGAAGACATATCGATAGTCACCGAAAGGACCTTCCGATGACCGATCACCTGCCACCTCCCCCCGACGACATGGTTCCTCCCGAGAGCATGGTTCCTCATGTTCCGCCATTGCCGCCGCTTCCGGCCGAGGCATCTGCGCCGCCGCCGTTGCCGACACCCGCACCGGTACTGACACCCACACCAGTAGTCGCCCCAGAGCCGGCAGCGGTGAGCCCGACCTGGATGGTCGAAGCCATCCGCACCGAAGTGGGCAAGGTTGTTGTTGGCCAACAAGGCGTGCTCGCAGGCTTCCTCGCCGCGCTGCTCGCCGATGGCCACATTCTGCTCGAAGGGGTGCCCGGTGTTGCCAAGACCCTGTTGGTCAAAACCGTCGCAGCCACCCTCAACATCGAGATGGCACGAATTCAGTTCACCCCCGACCTCATGCCGTCCGACATCACTGGCCAGCTCATGTACGAGCAGGCAACATCAGAATTCAGCTTCCGAGAAGGCCCGGTCTTCACCAACCTGCTTCTCGCCGATGAGATCAACCGAACACCACCCAAAACGCAAGCAGCGTTGCTCGAGGTCATGGAAGAGCGCCAAGCCACCGTCGCAGGCGAGCCGCGTGCCCTTCCGAGCCCATTCATGGTGATCGCTACACAAAACCCCGTCGAGTACGAAGGCACCTATCCGCTGCCCGAAGCACAGCTCGATCGGTTCCTGGCCAAGCTCTACGTTGGATACCCCGAACGAGACTCCGAGCAAGAAGTGCTCGCACGCCACCATCGTGGGTTCAACCTGCACGACGTCGAAGCCAACGGGGTGCAAGCGGTTGCGAGCGCTGACGATCTCGCCGCAGCTCGCGCCGAGGTGCGGTCCATGCAGGTCGACGACTCCATCCTGAGCTACATCACCGACATCACCCGGGCAACCCGCACGTCGCCCGTTGTCGACCTCGGCGTATCCCCTCGTGGCGGAGTAGCGCTGCTCGGCCTTTCGAAGGCCTGGGCTTGGATGGCAGGACGCGGATTTGTGACACCCGACGACGTCAAGATGATCGCCAAGCCAGGGCTCCGGCATCGGCTGCAGGTACAACCAGAAGCCGAGCTCGAAGGGGTAACCCCAGACATCGTGCTGGATGGCCTGCTCGAATCTGTTCCGGTTCCTCGATAGCTCCTCGGTCACATGATCTTCCACCCACGACTGGCGCTTTTTGCCGCACTGCTGTCTCCAGCGGTGCTGCTCTTTGGCGACCATCCGTGGTGGGCCCTGGCCGGGGTGGCGGGGGTTGTGTTCCTGGTGTGGCTGATCGACTGGTTGCTCACCGCGTCGCCCAGCCGGGTCGGGGTCGCACGCAAGCTGCCAACCTCGGTGACCCTTGGCCGAACCGGATCGATCTCCTGGCTCGTGAGTAACGGTTCGGACCGCTCGGCGTCGATCCGATTCGCCGAAGGGCTTGCCCCGTCGTTACAGGCAGACGTCCGCCGCGCCCAACTGCGCTTGGCCCCCGGCCGATCCGCAACCGTCGAAACCGACCTCAATCCAACACGACGTGGACGGTTCTTGCTGGGCGAAATGGTCATCAGGGTCGATGGCCCATTGGGTTTCGCCGGCCGCCAACAAGTGCGTTGGCTCCCCGACGAGCTCCGAATCTTCCCCCGATTCCCAAGCCGGGCCGAAGCCGAACTACGACTAAAACGAAACCGCCTAGACATGGGTTTGCGGTCGGCCCGTATGCGCGGTGGCGGCTCCGAATTTGAGCAACTCCGAGACTTCACCGTCGACGACGAGTTCCGCAAAATCGACTGGTCGGCCACTGCCCGAGCCAACCGGATGATCGTCAAGACCTTCCGCACCGAACGCAATCAGACCGTGATCAACATCTTGGACAACGGCCGTTTGATGGCCGGACAAGTCGCTGGTGTGCCACGAGCCGAACACGCAATGGACGCAATCATGGCGGTCACGACGGTGTCCACTGGCCTCGGCGACCGCACTGGTCTGCTCATCTTTGACCGCAACGTCCGCACCTCGGTTGCGGCCTCGGCCCGGTCGACACAACTCAGCCGAATCACCAACGCAATGTTCGACATCGAGCCCGTGCTCGCCGAGAGCGACTACCGCGGCGCCTTTACCGAAACCTTGTTGCGCTTCAACCGTCGCACGATGTTGATCATCCATACCGAACTTGTTGAGCAGACCCTTGGTGAGTTCTTGCTGCCAGCGTTACCGTTGCTCACCCGATCGCACATCGTGGTTATCGCCGCGGTTCGAGACCCGGCCGTAGACCAATGGGCAACCGCTGTTCCCGAGAATGCCGAAGAAGCACATCGTCACGCGGCTGCACGAGCTTCACTCGCCGAACGTCAACGTACGATCGCCGAGCTTCGCCGCCACGGAGCGTCCGTGATCGATGCGGTGCCGGGCAAACTCGCTGCTCGGCTGATGGACCACTACCTCGACGTGAAGGCCAAGGGAAAGCTGTAACTAGCTTTTCGAGATGGCCACGGGAGCTTGGGTAATCGAGCCGGTGTGGCCCAGCGCCACAGCGGTCGGACCCTGCGCCAAGATGTAGGACCAGAAGGCAAGAAACGCCGCAACACCGATCGAGATTCGAGCCCACGTATCGAGCGGGGATGGTGTGACAAAACCCTCGATCAACCCGGCGCAAATAAACACCAGGATCAAGCCAATCACGATCGAGGCCGCCCGTTGTGCTTCTTCGACCAGCGCCTCGGACCTGACCCGGTCGCCAGGGCTGATCAGCGCCCAACCCATCTGCATACCAGCGCCACCAGCAACAACGATCGCCGTGATCTCCAACAACCCATGGGGCAAGATCAGCCCCCAGAACTTTGGCGCCTCACCAGCGGCGTGGAAAAGCCCAGCAGCCACACCGATATTTGCGCCATTAAACGCCAAGATCATCACGGTCGGCACCGCCCACGCAATACCGATCACGAAGGCAAGAAACGAGACGTAGATATTGTTGACGAGGACCTCGGTTGCAAACTCAGCGGCAGGAGCAGACGAGTAGTACGCCTCGAAGTCGTTCTGGATGTAGGACTCGCGAAGCGCCGGCGGTGCAGCAGCGTTGAGGGCCGCGTCAGAATTAGCAACCCACACGCCGGTCGCAATCGCGGGCAAGAAGAATGCGAGCGCAGAAATCAAGATAAAGCGGCGTGCAGACCACACCGCAGCCGGAAAGGTCGAACGAAAGAACGTACGGACCGCTCCACCAGCTCGGGGCTGCGTTCCGTAAATGACCGCACGGGCGCCCGCAACAACACGTGTCAGCCGCGCCGTTACTTGCGGATCGGCATAGGTGGTCCGGACATGGGACAGATGTGTTGATGCTCGCTGGTAACGGTTGAGCAACTCGTCGAGCTCGGCACCCTGCAGCTTGTACCGCCGCTTGTTCGCCTGCTCGACCAGCTCTTCGAGCCTCGCCCACTCGGCGGAGTTCTCCAGAACGTAACTGTCGAGGGTTCGCACACGATCCACGGTAGTGGGCCTACGGTGGTGGATGTGACCAAGGAGCAAATCTCATGACAGCGACCGTGATCGCTGGCCGAGGCATCGTTACCCCTCAGGGTGTTGTCCTCGATCTTGAGACCGCCGGTGTCGGCCATCGTGGCCTTGCCCGAATCATCGACCTGGTGATTGTCCTGGCCGTCCTGTTCGTGATCGTCACGCTGGGCGACTTCATTGGTGGCTCGGCTGGTGGCGAGACCGTCGGCCTCATCTTCTCGCTAGTCATTGGATTTGTGTGGGCGTTTGGGTATCCGGTGGTGAGCGAGACGTTCTTTCGCGGTCGCACGGTCGGGAAGATGACGCTCGGTCTTCGCGTGGTCACGCTCGAAGCCGGTCCGGTCGGCTTTCGCGAGTCCTTCATTCGGTCGCTGTTCCAAATCATCGATATCGTCGCAAGCTTTGGCTCGGTTGCGTTGCTGACCGGCATGTTCACCACGAGATCTCAACGGCTCGGCGACTTTGCCGCAGGCACGTTCGTCATCATCGATCCTCGGATCGTGTCGCATGTGCCCGCAGTGCCCTTTACACCCCCAATGGGTACCGAAGAGATCGTTGCGGCGATGGACGTCTCGAAGTTGCGCCCGGAACAGGAGCGACTCATTCGATCGTTTTTGTTGCGTGTGGGCGACCTGTCGGGTGCTGCCCGAATCGACCTCGGCAACCGTCTGGCCGCCTCAACATCGCAGTTCTTGGGTCATACCGGCCAATACGGTCTGCCGCCCGAGCCCTATCTCGTGGCGGTACTCGCAGCGCGTCAGTTGCGCGAGGGTGGGCTGGCCCAACTCGCCATCCGCTAGAGGCTTGGGTTAGCAGGTTCGCGCTAGGGGAGTGTTCGCCTATCCCCATACGCTGTAGGGGTGTCCGTCTACCTCGACCATGCAGCTTCATCACCGCTTCGTCCCGAAGCGCTCGACGCTATGCTCCCGTGGTTTTCTGAACGGCACGCAAACCCGACAGCGGCCCATCGTCTTGGCCGCCGGGCGCGTCAAGCACTCGACGAGGCCCGCTCGGTGCTGGCAGAAGCCACAGGCTTCGAACGTGGGGAAGTGGTGTTCACCGGCGGCGGCACCGAATCGGACAACCTCGCTATCGGCCGCAACCGTGCGCCGGGAACGATCATTGTTGGCGCAACCGAACATCCAGCCGTCCTCGAGCCCGCACAACGCCAAGGCGCCCATGTCGTTGGCGTCGATGCCAACGGCCTGATCGATCCGGCTGCGGTAGCTTCGCTCGTCACTGGACAGACCGAGGTCGTTTCGGTGATGACGGTGAACAACGAGACCGGTGTTCGGCAACCAATCGCGTCGATAGCCGAAGCGGTGCATGACATCTCCCCAAGCGTCCTGGTGCATTCCGACGCTGTTCAGGCGCTGCCATGGCTCGACCTTTCGCTCATCACGACTGGCGTCGACATGTTGTCGGTCACCGGACACAAGCTTGGCGGACCCCAGGGCGTTGGCGCTGTTGTGGTCCGTGATGGTTCGATGCCCGAACCACTCCTGGTTGGCGGCGGCCAAGAACGAGACCGCCGTGCAGGCACCCAGAATGTTGCAGGCATCGTTGGCTTTGCCGCCGCTGTACAGGCATCCATGGACGATCGCGCCGAACGACTAGAACGAATTGACCGCCTCGCAACCCGACTGCTGTCGGGGCTGATGTCGTCGGTGGACGGCCTGCGGCCAACAATCGACCGGGCCGTTCGCGTGCCTGGCATCGTGCACGTCGTCATACCGGACGTAAAGAGCGAACCGTTGCTGTTTCTGCTCGATGAGCAAGAACTCGCGTGCTCGGCTGCGTCGTCGTGCGCAAGCGGCGCCCAAGGTGCCTCGCACGTTCTCGATGCCATGGGTGTTGACGCGACAAACGCTGCACCACTACGTCTGTCGCTTGGGTGGTCCACGACCGATACCGATATCGATACGGCGCTGGTGATGATTCCCGCAGCTGTCGAACGCCTCCGAGGAGGACGATCATGAGTGAACGCGTTCTTGTTGGCATGTCAGGCGGTGTCGATTCGTCGGTTGCCGCAGCGTTGCTCGTCGAGCAAGGCTTCGAGGTTGTTGGTGTCACCATGAAGCTGTGGGGCGGCGAGTCCGACTCGGGCTGCTGCTCGGTCAGTGACGTCGACGATGCCCGATGGGTCGCCAACCAGCTCGATATCGAACACCACGTCTTTAACTTTGGCGACGAATTCCTCGAACATGTCGTGAACCCCTTTGTCGACACCCACCGAAGTGGCGGCACCCCAAACCCGTGCATCGAATGCAACCGCCACATCAAGTTCGACCTGTTCTTTGAACGCGCCGAAATGCTTGGTTTCGACCGCATCGCAACCGGCCACTACGCACGCATCAAAACCCTCGACGACGGCACCTTCCGTATGCAACGCAGCATCGATCCGCTCAAGGATCAGAGCTACGTCCTGCACATGCTCGGCCAAGACGTCCTCCGCCGGGTGCTGCTCCCAATCGGCGGCTGGAACAAGCCCGAGCTACGGGCCGAAGCCGAACGCCGCGGCCTGCTCACTGCGTCAAAGCCCGACAGCCAAGACGTGTGTTTCATCACGAAAGACGGCGGCCGCGAGAAGTTCCTCGGGGCTCGCGGAGGCCTGACCCCAGGCATCATCGTCACCGAAGACGGCACGCAGATCGGCGAGGTGCCAGCAACCGAGCTCGTCACCATTGGTCAACGCAAAGGCCTCAACGTGTCGGGCATGGGTGAGGCCCAATTCGTGGTCGACGTGAACCTCCAAGAATCGATTGTCACGATTGGACCCCGGCGTTCGCTGCAAGATGACGAAACAGGGTTCACTCAACCCGTGTGGTCGCTCAACCCGTTCACTGGCGATGCACTGGTTCAGGCAAGTGCACACGGCACCGCGCTACCGGCAACGGTCGAGCTGGACCGAGTGGTGTGGCACGACAAACGTGACCGGGTTGCCCCCGGCCAGAGCCTCGTGTTCTACGACAACGACGGCGCGGCAGGCGACTACGTCATCGGCGGCGCAATCGCCACCTAATGGGGCCTGTCCCCATTTCGCTCTGTTTTTGTTGGTTTTTCAAGGATTCCCGGCGTCATCTCGCTATGGGGCCTGTCCCCATGGTTCTGTCGGCTAGCGCCTTACCCACTGGTCGTTAGCCGGCGAGGTCCTTATCGATGAAGTCTGTTGGCACGCTCGTTTCGGTAAACCGGCGAAACTCGCTGATGTTGTTGTCGAAGAGGCCCAGTGCCAGATCCGTGCGGAGCCATGCGGGTTTAGCTCGTAGGCCGAGATACACGCCATAGCTCGAGGAGGCGTAGTAGGCGAGGTCCTTGATCCGCACGTTTAGATCTTGGGGGTTTCGATGGATGTAACGCACGGCCGTCTTGAAGTAGTCGTCGTTTTCGATCGGGCTGTTGCTAAAGCGATCTCGGCAAAGCCGACCGGTGTAGTCGTAGCGTCGATTGATCTGCTGGGAGTAACACATCCCAATCCAGTGCATCACCTGCGACATATTCCGGTCCGGGAACTGGGCGAGCAGATGGTAGTGGTTGCCCATCAGTGCGTTCGCGTGAAACAGAACGCCGTACTTCTCGTGGGCCCTCCCTAGGAGTTCAACAAAGACCGCCCGATCGTGATCATCGAGATAAATGTCGCTGTGTCGTGCGCCTTGGTTGGTGATGTGGTGGAACTCCGCCTGCGGCTGGTTTCGTTGTTGTCGTGCCATGAATCCAACGTAGGTCGATGGTGTGACACAACGTTTCCACGCAAGCCGCGGAGCCAAAATGGGGACAGGCCCCACTCCGGATTTGGTCAGAATGGGGACAGGCCCCACAGCGGTTTTGGTGAGGTGATCGTTGAAAGTAGGCGAGTCGCGCAGCGAAATGGGGACAGGCCCCATTGAGTTATGGGGACAGGCCCCGTTAGGCC
>JAULCF010729020.1:5747-21528 GCA_032361265.1 Devaleraea mollis | reverse complement strand
GGCTGCTCCGATGCCGAAGAAGGCGCAGGAAGTTTTTCTTATTCCAATGGTAATATTCAAAATGATACCTTAACAGGAGGCGTAGAACCAGACGGTATTCCAACCGCAGCGGGCGCTGGTCAAGATATTGGAGATTCGCAAGATGCTTCTACTTTATCTTGTGCATGTCCATACGCTTCAGGTATTGATACGGATGGAGATGGTATTGATAATGTCTGTGATTTGGATGATGACAATGATGGGGTACTAGATGCTGATGAATTCAAATGCACGAGTACAGGAGTAACTAACGCTCCTGTAGAGAATTTTACAAGAGTACATGCTACAAATTTAAGAGATTCAGGATTTACCTTATCCTATCAGGGAACAAATAATAACCCTGATTTCATTGTAACTACAGCAAATATGGATGCTGACTACACAGATGGTGTATGGACTTCAAGTAGCCCACATAATGAAGGGTATAGAATGACTACCGGAAATGATATTACGTATGAGTTTTCAAAAACAGTTACGGTAAAATTTGACTTTCAATATACTACTGATGGGGGTGCAGAAGTCTATGGTTTAATTGTAGATGGAAGTACTATTATTAATGGAGCTGAAGGAGATCAAGTAGTTACTGTTACAGGAGAAATATTCAATGTAAATGTGACTAGTGGAGCAATAGGATACTATGTCGACGTTGATTTGAATTCAGCTGTTTGTTTAACTCCTACAGATACAGACCTAGATGGAATTTTTGATCACCTTGATCTCGACTCCGACAACGATGGAATCCCAGACTTAGTAGAAGCAGGAGGAATCGATACCAATGGAGACGGTACGATAGATTACCCAACACCAAACGATCCAACGAGTATGGTTGATTTGGATGGAGATGGTTTAGCAGATGCTTATGATGAAACAGATACAGCAGGAAGTACATCAGGCTGGACCGATGGTACAGCGTTACCAAATCCCGATACGGATATGGATGGCATCGCAGATACTCAAGATTTAGATGCAGATAATGACGGTGTCCCAGATATCATAGAAGCAGGAGGAACTTCACCAAATAATGATGGAAAAGTAGACAATAGTGCTTTACCTTGGGATTCAGATGGTGATGGCTTGGCAGATATTTATGATGGAAATAATTCGGGTACGGCCTTGATAGAAACAAGTGCAGATTCAAATGGAGATGGGATATTAAATGCAAGTGAAACATTAGTCGCTGGCGGATCAAATAACATAAACGCAGACGGAGATGGAGTACCTAATCATTTAGATTTAGATTCAGATAATGATGGTATCACCGACGTCGTAGAAAACGGTTCAGGAGACACGGATGTAGATAATGGCGGCTCAGGAGATATGGACGGCGTGATCAATAACTACACGGATTCAGCAGATAATAATGGATGGAATGACTCTAGTACAACTTCAACTACGGATACAGATGGCGATGGAGTACCAGATTATTTAGATATTGATTCTGATAATGATGGGATAGTAGATTATATGGAAGGAACTTGTTCGACTTGTCCTACTTTCACTGCTCCATCAGGAAATGATACGGATGGAAATGGAGTATTAGATATGTACGAAGATCTAAATGCTACCAATGGTAATGGAGGAAACAATGTAGGAACTATTCCAAATGTAGATGATGATTCTGGGAATACAATTCCAGATTATTTAGATACGGATACGGATAACGATAGTGCTAATGATTGGACAGAAGGTTATGATATCAACGGAGATGGAAATGCAATTGATGAATTGATGACAATGGCAGGGAGTTATGAAACAGCAACAAGTAATGGTTACTATGTCAACGGTACAGATACCGACAATGATGGTATTCCAGATTGGTTGGATAATCAACCATCGACAGCAGGGTATGATGAAAATGTACGACCGCCATTCTTAGATCCATCTTCACCATTTTGGCATGATGAAGACGGAGATGGCTTAGTAGATATATTTGATGTAAGTGAAGGAGGCACCTTGGCGCCTACACCTAATGCGACGGGTACTGGCGATAGAGACTGGCGAGATATGGCAACTTTAGCAGTTTTACCAGTAGACTTGGCAAGCTTTAAAAGCTATGTAGATGGTTGTAATGTAGAGCTAGTCTGGACGACAGAAAGTGAAAGAAACTTTAGTTATTTCGAAATACAAAGAAGTGAAGATGGTGTGGATTTCGAACGTCTTAGGTTAGTAGCAGGAGAAAACAGAGGGACATCAATGACTTATTATTATACAGATAATGAATCAATGCCTAGTCAATATTACCGATTGAAAATGGTAGATATGGATGGTTCAATAGAATATTCAAAAGTGCTGTTCAATTTGGTAGATTGTGATGGGGAGTTAGAAGTTTTAAGTATTTATCCAAATCCGCATTCAGGAAGAGGAGAACTTAGTGTACAGTACTTACCAAGTAAAAGTGACCTTGAGGTTTCGGTTATTAATGTACACGGTCAGACTGTTTCGAGATTGAGTTTAGAAGTAATTCCAGGAGAGATAAATAATTTCGGCATCAGCTTGAAAGGCTTGGCTTACGGAACATACATTCTTCTAATTGATGATGTAAAACCTAAACGAGAGGTGTTTGTGATTCAAAATTAAAATGATTTTTTAAGTAAATAAACGATATCCCGGATTTTGATTATATTCAGAATTCGGGATTTTCTTTTAAATAACTTCAATAAAAATTTATGCAAGAATATCTTCAGGCAAGCTACTTTTTTGATTTTGAGGTAGAAAACATTCAAAAGGAGATCGTAGATTTAAAAATTTCTGAACTTTCCGATATAGAAAAAGCAGTCGCTTGTTATTTAAAAGTACGAGACGGATGGCGATACAATGGCTATAATTTATTTTTTAAAAAAGAAAGATGGAAAGCGAGTGTAATCGTTAGAGAAAAGGAAGCTCATTGTATTGATAAATCTACCTTGCTTATTACATTTTTAAGAGCCCTAGGTATTCCTGCTCGAATCCATTTAGCAAAAGTGAAAAACCACATCGCTGTTGAAAAACTAACCGAAAAATTAGGAACCAATGAACTTTCTCCTCACGGGATGGTAGATGTTTTTCTAAATGGAAAATGGGTCAAAGCGTCTCCTGCATTTAATGCTTCTCTTTGTGAACTTTGTAATGTAGCGCCCCTAGATTTCGACGGAATCAATGATTCTGTTTTTCAAGAATATAATAAAGATGGGCAAGAGTTTATGGAATACCTTGAAGATTATGGCCACTTCGAAGATTTGCCTTTTGATTTTATATTAAGTAATATGAAAACTCAGTATCCGGAACTGAGTCGTTTTATTGATGGGCGGGAGTCTTTGAGCTTGTGATTTTTGGACAATAAGTTTCACTAATAAAATTCGGCATCTAACTCTGTGGTAATCCGTATTTACAAAACCTCATTGATATATTTCCCTAACCTCTGCATCGCTTCTTCTAAGTCTGCTTTAGAAATCGCAGTATAGACCAATCGGTATTGTCCTCGCTTTACATTACCAAAACCATCTGCCGGAGTAATCAAGACTTTCGTTTTTTGATAAATGTCCAACCAAAGATTTGTCTCCGCTTCTTTGGTAGGAGCACTGAGCCATTGTGATAAATCAATCCAGGCAAATAAACTTCCTCTTGATGGAACGTATGGAATAGAAGCTGCTCGAAGGTATTTTACAACTATTGCATAAGATGCGGTCAATGCTTCTTGGTTTTTTTGAATATAATTTTCCATGAAATCATGATCACTCAAAACCATTTGGAAAACCCACTGCGTATAATTGGAAACCATATGCGGTGCATTCAGATTTTCATAAGCTTTCAAAAATTGCTCATTAAAAGAATAGACGAGCCCAACTCTAAATCCTGATGATCCTAGATCTTTGGAGATAGAATACCAAAGGTGTAAGTAATCACTTTGTCGATCTTGCATAATCTGAGCAAAAGAAACGAAGTCAATATCGGTTTGATAATCATCTTTAATATCTGGATGCGCTGTATCAATCAAAGACAAACCATAAATTTCATTTACGACTAAATGTACTTCATTTTCTAAACACCAATCTGTGATTTTTAAAAGTCTTTCCAAGGAGTACATACCACCTGTTGGATTGTCTGGGTTGGTCAAAACAAGTACTCGGAATTGCTTGCCTCTATTTTCAATATCCGTTTTTGTTTTCTCCAAATGATCAACGTTCAAAACTGGCTCATCAGTGATGGGATGGAGATCAGAATGTGTAATAATATCATAACGATCTAGTTTTGCTTTGTTGCCAATATCTTGTGTATAGACAGGGTAGGAGGGAGCGGGGAAAGCGACCACATCTCCTTCATCTCCAAGTATCCACGAACTTACTTCTACGACTGGAGTTGCTCCAGCAGAGCAAGCTAAATGATTTGGATCAATAGGACTCTGCGTTAGAAATTTTTCAAGAAATCCAGCAACTGCTTCTCGAAAAACAGGAGCACCCAAGGAAGAAGTATAATTAGAAACCCAGTCTGGAATTCCATTTTCTAAAACGATTGATTCAATCTTATCTCTCAATAAAGGCCAACTCAAATTATTCTCTGCCATATTAAGAATCAAAACTCCCTCTGGATTATCCTTCTTATGATAGATATTCCCCATCGCTTCTCCATATATTTCCATGTCCACACGGAGCGAAGTATTCGAAGCTTTCTGCCCTCTACTAGATATTGTCGATTGATCTTTCATATTCATCATAAGTAATAAAAAAAACATTAAAAAAATCACCCTTCACTTCTTTTATACTATTCGATAAAGTCGAATCCTTTCACTATTCACGAAGTGAATCCTCTCACTATAACTCCTTGAAAACCACACAAACCGGCGTCTTAACCTCCACTACCTCTGGCGTTTCCCCTAGCATCCCTGATTTCTGATTTCTATCAAAAAGCATAATCTTGTCAATATCCTGTAACGCTACTGCTAAATAATCTTCCTCGGTATTCAGACTAAAATTACGAGGCGCTTTCCCGCCAGCGGATACCCGTTGGATCACTTTTAATTCGTAATTTTCTTGGTCGATACTCAAGGCTACAATCTGATTAAAATTTCCGCGAATACTAGCATATAAAAAACGACCATCTTTGCTGATGTGAATATCAGCCGAGCCAGCAAAATCATTACTCCCTTCAGGTTTTAAAGAAATAATCTGCTTACGTTCTTTTGTGTTTTCGTTCCAATCCCAGTATTCAATAGTTCCATTCAACTCATTAACTACATACACACTTTTTCCATTTGGATGCCATACTAAATGTCTTGGACCAGCACCCGATTCCGTTTGAATAGAGTCTGTTAGAATAAAACCTTCGCGACTATTTTTATATTCAAAAACTTTATCAATCCCTAAGTCTACGGCATAAACTTTCTTTCGAGTTTCATCTGGATGTTGATTTACATAATGAGCATGAGGTCCTTCTTGTCTTGGGTCGGGACCGAGACCTTTATGTTGACTACTTACCCCAGGTTCTATTGTGCCATCTGCTTTGATTCGATATTGAACGACATTCCCCGATACATAGTTGGCAACCATTAAATAATTACCTTTTTTATCAGTGCTGGTATAACAAGGAGCATGACCATTTGCGCTTATGGATTGAAGCTCTTTCATGTCGTAAGTTTTAGGATCGTATTTGATCACCTTGATGACACTTTTTGGCTCTGGTACATTTGGGCCTTGCTCACTAACCGCATAGACAATCGGATGATTTGGTGATAAGCAAATGAAAGATGGGTTTATTACATCCGAGAAGGAGTTGAGTAGCTTCCAGTCTTTAGATTTTGCACCCGTCTCATAAATCGAAACTCCAGCTCCTTTTCCATCAACATGACCTTCTTTCTGAGTGTAGGAACCAATGAAAGCTATTGATTTTTTTTTCAAAGGAGGAGGAGTTTTACTAGCTTCACAAGCAAGAAATGATAATGCAATTAAGAAAAGAAATATAGGATGTTGATTTTTCATCTAACAAACATAACCAAAATTTAAATTCTTAAGAATTTGAAAAGGGAGATTAATTTATAAATAAAAATAAGGTAGTGTTATTTAAAATGTTGATACTGTAGAAAACCTACGGGATCGTGTTTCAAAATAGATACAAAAGCTAAGCTTAAAAAGAGGTTTTGGACTAAAAACCAGTAGGTTTTTGGGTTATATTTTTTAAGGTCCTATAGTAACTTAAAAAAACGGTATTCAGGATCAGTCATTTGGCAATATGATGTGCCTGGAAAACTGAATGCTGAATACCGTTTTTAATACTCGATGTAATTCGTTCTAATAAATAAACATAGGTAAGTAGTTCATTTTAGAACGTTCATACTTTATAAAATTAATCCTTTATAACAACAAACTTCTTAGTGATTTTCTGTTGTCCTTCACTGAATATCGTAATAAAGTAAATACCAGCGTTATATTTTCGAAGATCAAGTTCAATAGGTGTTTCAGGAACTTCATTGATTAATTCTTGATGTTTAATTTTACCTAAATTATCACTTAAAGTAAAAGTACATTCCTTACCAGCGAAAGCTCTTAAATCAACCAACACTTTATCTTTGGCAGGATTTGGAAATACCTCAATATGACTAAGGTCTACATCAAACTCAACTCTCTTGACTGGACTCTCTACTAAATAATCTCCAAATGATACTTGAGTCACCCGGTAATAATTAGTACCGCTTAATGGATCAAGATCTTCTGCTTCATAATTCATTGCACCGTTATTATTTCCATTTATAAGTTGAGTATGAATCGGTTCAAAATTGATGTTATCTGACGAACGTTCAACAACATAGTGTTTTACAAAACGATCTGCATTGCTAACCCAATTAATCTGAACTTTTCGCTCAGCTTTTGCTACATCAATATCCAAGAAATTATGATCAATAGATGAACGATAAGAGATCGCTCCATCAAAGCATAAATCATCAACAAATAAACGAGATCTATTTCCATTTGTATAGATGATAGCTTTTGCAAATTTGGTTCCTGCAGGAGCAATATTTGACTGACAGTATTGGGTATAGTTACTACTGGTTATGTCAGTAGATTCAAATGATATTCTATTAAAATTCCCATCAAGAAATTCTATTCCGAAAATAGCAGTTGTAGGATTTCTTCGTATTTTGAAATATCCACATAAGTTGACATCATCACCTGCATGAGCATTTACGGTGTAACTCATTTGAGCATTGGCTCTTGCTAATCGAACCGCTTTAGTTCCTGAGTATGGATTTTGTACTACTCTCACTCTGCTTGTTATTTCCCAACCAGTAAGCCCAGTTGTTTCAAATCCAAAGTCAGGTAAAACATTTCCAGGGCAAGGTCCCTCATTTGGAGGAGGAGGTGGAGGAGGTGTGTCATTAATACAAAAGGTATGGCTTATACTTTGATTAAATGTTCCTCCCGAAACAACACTGTTACCCGAGTTGTCAAGTAAGTTGTAATTGCCTTGTCCATAATCACAACAGATACCATCTCCATAAGCATCATCTATCTGTAAGGTATAGCATCCTTGTGGTAAGCATAGTTTTTCTTCATGAATACTTCCATCTGCTAAATTCCCATAAGGACCTCCTTGAGCGACAATGTTTCCGTTATCTTGTAAAACTTTAAAAGTAGTTTCTTCTGGATAATTGTCTAATTTAAATCTCAAGGTATATTCTACATCTTCGCAAGTACTTGTTCCTCCTCCATTGTTAAGATCAGAACAATTGATTTGATCGATTGAAACTTGAGTTCCACTTCGATTCAATGTGAAACATACTTCCGCAATATTATTATTAAAATCTGATTCTATATTTCCGTTAGCATCTGGAGATTGATCCCAGTTAACTTCAACACTTAGCTTATAATTTCCTGGAGCTAGATCGGTTACATCAACCCATTGACAGTCTAGACCTGATGAATATATATCGGCGCAACCTGCGGTGATTCCCTGATTATTACAATTGTATTTTGCAATACCAGTAGTGCAAGTTATGTCCATAAGACAAAAACCATTTTTAAAACTGGAAGGTTGAGTGTTTCCATCTACATCGCGAATAACATAACGAGCATATCCTTCATAGTGCCAATGATCATGACAGCCATCCCATTCCCATTGTTCATTTTCATTTGCAGGATCTGCTGGTGGTTGTCCTACATAAAAATCAGTATCACCTCCATTTTTTATTTCCGTAGTAAAGCGTAGTAATTGTCTTGCTCCGGTACCTCCTACACATCCTTCGTTAATAAAACATTGGTCCGTGTTGTTGATATAATCAACTCGTAAGGTACTCGCTATTCTACTCGCAGATACCGAGAGATCTGGTTGAGCTATTGCAAGTTGACCAAAGAAAGTTAATGAAACAAACAAGCTGAATAATCTGATGTAGAAAGTGTTTGTAGTTAGAAGTGTAGGCAAAAAAGTAAATTTTGTACTCATGTTGTGTAAGATTGGTTTATAAAATGTCTGGTAAAACGATGTTGTTTTGGAAATAGGAAGAATATCTCTGCAATGAGTTTAATATTCTATTGGTTAAAAAGTAGAAGGGTAAATTGTAAAGGAGGTAGGTTTTACAATTTTTACTTTAATTAAGAATGATAAAAGGGGATTCAATGAATTAGGAATAGAAGAAGATGTTTTAGGATAGTAATATACTTTTTACTTATATAAGTATATTTAATGCAAATGTCAGTCTTTTTTATTTTAAAAGCAAACCTTTGATTTAAAATAAACAAATCTTTTTGAATAAATGGTGATTAATGAAAATGATAATGAACCTTTATAATTAGAAACTATTCATTTACTATTAGCGTAATAACCCATTTTAGGCAATTCTTTAAAAAAGTGTTAAAAACTGATACTTCTTGAAAAGTAGTCAGTCTAAAGAGACATAAACTAAATCGAAATTTAAATTTTAAATTAAAATAACCAGAAATGAAAAAATTAATCTTAGCACTAGTAATGATGACTGTAAGTTTTACTGCCATTAACGCACAGATGACAGATACATTGACTACAGCAGAAGTAAATGCAATGGAATTAGAGCAGATGAAATTAGAAAAGACTGCGTCTAAAGAAGCTGCTGAAGCGGCTAAACAAGCGGAAAAAGCGGCCAAGGAAGCTGAAAAAGCAGCGAAGAAAGCAGAAAAAGAAGCTAAAGCAGCGGCTAAAAAAGAGGCTAAAGAAGCGAAGGCTCTTGCTAAAGCAGAGAAAGCAGAAGCTAAAGCAGCTAAGCAATTAGCGAAAGAAGAGAAAAAAGCTGCCAAAGCAGTTAAGAAAGCAGAAAAGGCAGAAAAGAAAGCTGCTAAGAAAGTAGCGAAAGAAGCGAAACGTCAAGCAAAAGCAGAAAAGAAAGCTGCTCGTGCAGAGAAGAAAGCAGAAAAAGCTGCTCGAAAAGCGGAGAAAGCTCAAGACAAAATTGATAAGCAAATCCGTAAGGCGGACAAGCAAGCTGCCAAAGCAGAGAAAGCTGCTCGAAAAGCAGAACGACAAGCTGCTAAAGCAAATAAAGGTAACTAAGCAACCCTTTTCGATCATAGCTGATCTTACGAATTAAGGTGCTTTAAATAGAACTTTTAGCTCCTCTGAATTTTAATATTCGGAGGAGCTATTTTAATTATTTGGAGGAGCTAGATTAGAAATTCATAAGGAGGGGTAGGGTAGGGATCTTAATAGTAATAGTTGTCCCTCTACCTTTTGCCGAATCCACGTCTATTTTTCCATCCAATGATTTAATTCTACTCTTTACATTTCGAAATCCGAGACCTTTGTTTATCAACTGATGAAAGGGAAGTTGAAGCCCTTTTCCGTTATCATCAATCATCAAGGTTACATTGTTTTGATGTTTAATCAATTGAAGTTCGACCTCTGTTGCATTTGCGTGTTTTATGATATTGTTGAGTAGCTCTTGTGCAATTCTGAACAAAGCAATTTCTACCTTCTTATCCAATCGGGAATCTAAGCCATGACTATCAAAATTGACAGATAAGGTATCTCCTTCTGAGATTTTTAGACTCAGGTTTTGAAGGGCTCGAATCAGACCAAAATCTTTGAGTACAGAAGGCATTAAATTACCGGATATTTCCTTAACCTCTTTCATCGAGCGTTGTAACAATTCAACTGCATTATCCAGTCTTGATCGTTCCTCTTTTCTATCCTTGCCAATTTTTTCTTTTAGCGATTCAATATTCAATTTGGTGATAGACAACAAAGGGTTTAGAGCATCATGCAGATCAGTGGCGATCCGTTGGCGTTCTTTTTCCTGCCCTTCAAATATCGCTTCTTTTGCTTTTAAGTTTACTTTTTTTATTTGACTGATATCATTACTGATAACCAATATTTTTGTAACCTTCCCATCTTTATCTCGACTAAATGGTACTGCCATATCATGCAACGAAACCCAATGTCCAGAACTATGCATAACTCTATGCTCTAGGTCAAAAAAGTTATCTTCTACACTATTGTTAATGTTTTCAAAGAAATAAATTAAACCTTCTATATCATCTGGGTGAACTAAGTCATTATGAGTTATTTCTTTCGAAGTGTTCGAAGATGATAAATCAGGAGGAGTCATCACGGATTGAAGAAATTCGTTCTGCTTTTTTTGCATATCCTCTGTGGAGTAACCTAAAATAGTCTTAGAAGCATGGTTATAATAAAAGCATTGTTTTTTTGGAAGGTCAATAATAAATATCAAACTAGGAATAAGATGAGTGATTTTTTGAACAATCTCTTTTTGTTCTTTTAAATTGGCTTCTATTTTTTTTTGATCGGTAACATCATGAATTGTTCCGAACATCTTTATGGGTTGATTTTTATTGCCTCTTAATATTTCTGAAATCGTATAAACATATCGAATACTCCCATCTTTATGGATGATCCTATAACTGATCTCAAAAGGATGAATTTTTTCAACAGCATTATTAAAAAAAGTATCAAGCCTTTCTTGATCTTCTTCAAAAATTAAATTTTTATATGCTTCGGTATCTGGTGCTCCATCTTTAGGATTGATTCCAAATATTCTGAAGGTTTCCTCAGACCATGTCATCTCACCTGTAACTAAATCTATTTCTCCATATCCAATATGTGCAATTTTTTCAGCTTTCTTTAATCGGTATTCACTAGCCTTTAGTGCCTCTTGTCTTGTTATCCGTTCGGTGATATCTTGTAAAGTTCCAAATATTTTGAAAGGGTTTCCTTTGTCATCCTTTTCATACTTAGATAGAGCATGGACTTGACGAATACTTCCATCGGATTTATAGATTCTGTACATGATATTCAGAGGAGTATATTTTTTAGAAGCTTCTTCTCGAGCTTTTAAAAGCATTAGTCTATCATCTTCATGGACCAAACGTGTATACTCTGAAATATCAGGTATCGGAGTATTAAGATCAAGACCAAAAATGCGATAGATTTCTTCTGACCAAAAATTAATACCAGTAACTAAATTAACGGTGAAATGGCCTGTTCGAGAAATCTTCTCTGATTCTTTTAACCACTTATCACTTTCCATTAATGCTTTCTCCGCTTTTTTACGATCTGTTATATCAATCGAGATGCAGCTAATTCCGTCAATTAGTCCATTGTCATCAATAAGTGCATTTACAAATAAATCGTAATAATACTTAACTCCATTGATAGTAATTCGGACATCTTTTCGTCTTGATTTGCCATCTTTTAATACGCTGTGTTTAAGATCGTTCAATATTTTGACATCTTCTTGATTGTAGGATAGCAACTCTTGATCTGTTTTTCCAAGTACTTTTTGTTCATCAAATTCAGGATGTGTATCGATAATACTGGTATATCTCAATTCTTTATCCTGACTAAACAAAATAGTACCCGTTCGATGGATCAAGTCCCAATATCGATTAGTTTCAGATTCGAGTGCTAGCTCTATTTTTTTTCGTTCGGTAATATCTCGAGCAATAATAGAAAATGAGATAACAGTCCCTTTTTCTATGATAGGAGTAACTTTCCCTTCAATATTTAAAAACTTTCCATGAGGAGTTTTACTTACGATTTCATAGCTGCTAGCTTGTTTGGTTTCTAAAACTTGATCAAGGCATTTTTTTAAAATAGCAGTATTAGTTTTATCTTGAAAATTAAATATAGAGGAGCCAACAATCTGTTCGAAAGTGCTACCATATACTAATTTGTCGATGAAGAGAATACTCCCCTTGATGTCAACTAGCATAAAATAATCTGGAGAATGCTTAGCAATTAAACTCAGGGTATGTTCATATTCATTCGCACGTTCTTCTACTTTAGAAAAAGCGGTAACATCTTTTTCAACAATGGCTAATCCATTACCAATCTTGTAAGCATTTAATTCGATATAGATTTGTTCCCCTTTCTTTGATAGGTAAGTATATTTTTTTTTGAAAGGTTTACCTAATTCTAAAATGTTCTGATAGGTTACTAGCTCACCTCTATCTTTATCTTCTTTTAAAATAGCTGTTAGTGGTTTATTTTGCAGGGACTTCCTAGTCTCCTTTCTTAAGGTCAAAAGGGAATTACTGCAATCTAAAAGTTGGAGTTTGTGATCAAATATCCAGGTATAATCTATCGCACCTTTTATGAAATCACTAAATTCACTTCCAGAGTATTTTGGTAGTTTCATATAAAGAGTTGGTTTTATGTAAATAAATATGATACCTTTAGCTAAACCAAGTTAGTGCTTTATAACCTATAAAAGGATTTTTATTTTTGTAAAATTCTTACTTTGTTAATAACACAAGAACTACGAGCCTTATACCATATGCAAAACAAGAAAGTCAATTTGTTTCTAGTTGATGATCACCATGTTTTTAGAGAAGGTATTCAAGCCCTTTTTAAAAATGATTCAACAATCTCAATTGTTGGAGAAGCGGATGATGGAGAGGGCTTAATTAAACAACTAATAGGCAAAGAAATAGACGTATTATTACTGGATATTGATATGCCAAAAGTTAGCGGTTTGAAGATCATTGATTCAGTTGTAAAGCAGTTTTCAGATATAAATATTTTGACATTTTCTATGCATGATAACACAGAATATGTCCATCAGATGATAGAAAAAGGGGCAAAGGGATACGTTTTAAAGTCATGCAGAAAAGAAGAATTATTTTTAGCAGTAAAGACAGTGGCTTTAGGAGAGGTCTATTTAAATCAGGAAATTTCAAAAAAACTGATTAACTATATTTCAAATTCTAAAAAGCACCAAAACAAAAAAATCGATAGCCCTCTAACTAATCGAGAAGTTGAAATTTTAAAACTTGTCGCTACCGGCCTTACCAATCATGAAATAGGAACTCAACTCAATATCAGTCATCGTACCGTAGATACTCATCGACAAAATATCATGGAAAAACTAAATTTGCACAATGCGGTTGGCTTGACTAATTATGCAATAAGAAAGGGGTTTATAAATCTTCCATAGATGCGTCTATTTATATATCACGTATGTAAAAAATTGCTACTACGTTATTGACCTTACTTTTTGATCTAAGTTTTATACCTCTTTTTTAAATCCTAAAATGCGTTTATCTTTGGAAAGGGATAACAAATGTTAGATTATTCCTATATAAAGGTAAATAAAGTAACTTGTTTCCAATAAGAAGAACTGTAACCAATCTACTACTACTACTACTACTACTACTACTACTACTACTACTACTACAATAATACAACTTACTTAAAAAAACCTTTGAGGTAATAGTATTTACCTTAATAAAGTCTAAATGAGAGCGGAGGTTAACCAAGTCAGTTCTTTTAAAAGAACTGGCTTGGACTTTTTTTTAATAATACTCATCTATTCAATTTCTACTTAATGATGTTTTTCCTACGATTATTTTAAATCGCAGGATTTGGGCTAATTTAACAATAATCAGAGACTAATCAGATTAGGGCTTTTAGACCATAAATTCAATAATCAATATGGCGTTTTACACATTGATTATTGGATATTTTTTTTTAAATAATGAACCTTTCTGTTTCTCTATTGTATATTGCAGGAGCAATCTTTTCGTCCTCACCAAATTAAATCCAATTAGTAATAAAAATATCGGAGGTTTTACAAAACCGACCGATCTTCCCTTTGTGAGACTTCGTGTTTCCTTTGAGGAAATTTTTGTCCAAAAACCACCAAACTATTAAACGTTAAATATGAATCACAATCAAGAGACAAAAGTTGGTATTGACGATATGGCATTATATGTTCCTAGTCTTTATCTTTCTATAGAAACTCTCGCCAATGAAAGAGGTATTTCTTTCGAAAAACTGAATAAAGGGCTTGGGCTAGATAAAATGGCAATTCCTGATTTGCATGAGGATGCCGCGACGATGGCTGCTAATGTAGTTGCTGAAATTATAGAACGTAACAAACTCGACCCTCGAGGTATTGGTCGGATTTATCTTGGAACCGAATCCGCTTTGGATGGTGCAAAACCGACAGCAACTTATGTGCTGGAAATGCTTCGTAGGAAATATAAAAATACCTTCGGAGTCGACTGTCTACAAAATTGTGATGTAGTTGATTTGACTTTTGCTTGTGTTGGCGGGGTAGATGCTTTACATAATACCTTGGACTGGGCAAGAGGAGCGGAGGATAGAATAGGGATTGTGGTATGTTCTGATTTTGCAAAATACGAATTAGCTTCAACGGGAGAATATACTCAAGGAGCTGGAGCGATTGCGATGTTGGTAAAACACAATCCTAGACTTTTAGTAATCGAAGATACGATAGGTGTTGCAACGCAAGGTGTTCATGATTTTTTCAAACCAAAAAGATCTTTTGATAAAAAAACGGTTATCGAAGAAGTTTTAAAATTAGCCGGGGTAGAAAATATTTCTGCGGAAGAAATTCTTGCTAAATTGCCAAACTCCTTAGAGGTTTCAGGAATCCTTGATGATAATGACACCGTGTTGAGCTTGCATAAAGACACTCCGATTTTTGATGGACCTTACTCTAATCAAACATACCAGAATCGTATCCGTGAAGCTTTTGATGATTTTAGAAAAAAGAAGATAGCGAAGAATAAACTTTCCGATAAAGAGCCAATACTTAATCGTTGGGAGCGACTCATATTTCATCTTCCTTATGCGGCGCACGGTCGTAGAATTGCTTCCGAAATCTATATGATTGACCTTCAACTTAAAGGAGAATGGAATACTTTCGCGGAGATAAATGGATTAGTAGAACCACAAGTAGCAGGTTTTGAATCTAAAGAAGATTATGAAAAAGCCTATGGCGGATTTTTGAGAAGTATTACTAAGACCGATTCTTACCGCAGATTTTCAAAAGAGAAATTGTTTAAAGCTGAAGCTACTTCAGGGCAGATTGGAAACATGTACGCTTGTTCTATTTTTCTTGCTTTGATGGGAACACTGGAAGCCGATTATGTAGAAGGAACGGAATTAGCAAGTACTAGTTTTGGTTGCTTCGGTTATGGAAGTGGATCAAAGTCGAAAGTTTTCGAAGTACAAATCCAAGATCAATGGAAAGAAGTGGTAAAGAATTTTGGCATCCAAACTCAAATGGAGAAACGTACAGAAATTGATTACCCAACATATGAAGCATTGCACCGATTACAAAAATCAGAAAGCGTCCTACCTCCGAATTCAGAATTTCAATTAGATCGAATTTCAGAGGAAGCTTTCAGAGAAGGAGCAAGATACTACAGCTGGGCTGCTGCAATAGTCAAAGTATAAATTCAAGACTAATAACATATAAAGAAAAAGCCCGACTGAACCAGTCGGGCTTTTTCTAAAACTATTCATCTCACACTATTCA
>JAULCF010727909.1:0-21534 GCA_032361265.1 Devaleraea mollis | reverse complement strand
GGACACCGTGGCTCGATCGTCGTCCACACAGTTTGCGACGACGCTGAGCACGTCTGCTGGCGGCATGAAGTTCACGTGCTTCCCCGTGTAGCGGATGAGGCTCACCATGGCGATGCGTTGTCGCCACTGATCGTGTTCCGCACTCCAACCGACGAGCGTCGGGTAGACGACATCGCTCGACGCTTCGAGCACTCGGGAGGCTTCGAGCGCTCGGGAATACACGCGAGCCAGGTCGTCGGCGTGCGCCCAGTTGTCGATGCGATCGATCCACGCCGACACGATCGACCAAAACCCGGCGGGGTCATCGACCACCCGGTCCCGGTAGTGATCGAGCGGAGCGAACATCACGTCGGCCACGTCGGCTCGGCGCCAGATGGCATCCCATGCCACGAGGACTGCGTCGTCGTGGCCGGTCGTGAAGGAGAAGCCCTGCTTCACTCGACGGCGCCGGAGGGGCGTTCGCAGCCCGAGGTGCACCAGAGCAGAACCCCGGTCGGTCTGGATACGAGTTCCGAGCGCAGGCGTTGCCCCGGCATCTGACGCTGCAGCGCTCAGCGCAGTCAGCACTTCGTCATGGTGGGCGCTGCTGTTCGACACGGTCAACAGGATCGCACACGACGACAGCCAAGATCGTTGCCGTCGAACTACGTTCTCATGATGGGATGGAGGCGGTGCACACTCGCTCTGTTGTTCGTCATGGCATCGGCGTGCAATTCGCCGATCGACTCCGGCAAGGCAGCCGATACGAGTGAACCCTCGGTGCAATCCCAGCTCGCGGAGGCCAAAGCCACATGGGCAAGCACCGGCGTCGACAGCTACCGGGTGGAGGTGCAGGAGCTGCGCAACTACTGGACACGCGGCTGCAAGTGGACATCGGTGGTTGCCGACGGAGCCGTCATCGAATCCACAGCGGGCCTGGACGCAGACTCGAACGATTGCACCGTCAGAGATTGGACCGTTGAGCTTCTGCATCGAAGGGTTCAACAGATGATCGAGGATCTCGAGGAGTTCAGCGATCCGGTGTTCGGCGAGCACACGTTGGTCGTGAGCTTCAACGATGAGGGTGTGCCCACCTCGACCGAGTTCGACATGGCCAACGGATCCGACGAAGAGAGCCTGCTGCAGGTCGTGTTCACTCCCCTTCCCTGATCAGGCGCCGAACACTTGGGAGGACCCGACCCCTCCCAAGTCGCATCGTCGATGTCTGGCGTAGTCTCGGACTCGATCAACAATGGACTCCACGCACCTTTCACCAACCCCGCCGCTGCGGCCCGTACCGTTCGCCCGCTGGCTGTTTCAGCTCGGCAAGGATGTGGCCCGGGAATACAGCCGTGACGGGATCGGCGATGTGGCTGCGTCGATCACCTTCTGGACCATTCTGTCGATCCCTGCAGCTGTCCTGGCTCTTGTCAGTTTTCTGAGTTCGCTCGAGGCGGTGGTTGGCGTCTCCATCGCCAACAACGTCGAGACCGAAGTCCAGCGCTTCATCACCGAGACATTCACTGATTCCGAGACACTCAACGAAACAGCAGCAGATCTGTTCAACACCTCGAGCACGGGCGTGGCGACGTTGGCCACCATCGTGGCGCTCTTCACGTTGTCGAGAGCGTTCGCTGGACTGATCCGTGCCCTCGACATCGTGTATGACGTGGACGACCATCGCCCCTGGTGGTTCCTGCGCATCGTGGCGATCGGTCTGGGGCTCGGGACGGTGTTGATCGTGGCGTCGGGGGCGACGTTCCTTGCCCTCCTCCCGACCATGTCGTTCGATGGCGGGCTTCGGTTGCTGACTGCACCCGTGGTCGTCGTGGGGCTCGTGTTCTGGGCAGCCGCTGTCTTTCATCTCGGGCCAAACCACCGGACACCGTGGCGCTATGACCTTCCCGGCGCGTTGTTCACCACCATCGGGTGGATCATCGCCACGCAGGGTTTTGCCACCTACGTTCGAGCGTTCGGCCAAGGCAACGATGTGCAATCGGGCATCGGAGCGGTCCTGCTCGCCTTGACGCTGATCTATGCGCTGAGCGTTGTGCTCCTCCTCGGAGCTGAGATCAACAGCGTGCTTTCCCACCGAGCCGGTGTTGTTCGACAGCTGCCCTCTGTCACCGAGCAGGCCCGCTTGCTGCGCGACCGGGTTCGGCCGCCAGAGGACATATGAGCGGCCTCAGCAGCTCTACGGTGATCACTTGGTGACCGAGCAAACACCCTTCGATCTTCATCGGCTCAGCGAAGCGATCGACGAAGAGCGACACGAGCGACACCTGACGTGGGCGGAGATCTCTCGGGCTGTTGGCGTCTCCACTTCGACGATCAGGCGCTTTGCAACCGCGACCGACGCGGAAGCTGACGGCGTCCTGGCTCTGATCGGCTGGCTCGGCGTGCCGCCAGAGCAATTCGTGATCGATGCAGAGACCAATGGACTTCCGCTCCCTCCCGCTGGCAACGGCGTCATCAGAGTCGACATGTCGCTGATTGATCACCCATCCGAAGCATCGAGCGGGCGCCCACGCACTCGCACCACGATCCAACGACTCGCCGCCACAGCGCGGTCCAAGGGGGTGCCGATCGCATCTTTGACTCGCTCCAGTTCTTTCTGACTGCCGATCGATCCAAGAACCGCTCACTTCGAGTGGTCAGGGGTCCTGTCCGTAGGCTCTGCATCCACCGCCAGCCAATGGAGCCATCCGATGCCCAACGAGTCCACCCACTTCCCCGCCTTCCGTGCTGGCTTGCCACCGATGGATGGCAAGACGGTCGTCATCACGGGCACGACATCAGGCACCGGCAAGGTCGCTGCCCACACGATGGCGGACCTTGGCGCCAAGGTCCTATTGCTGAACCGGGCATCGAGCCGGTCGTCAGCCTCCCTGGCCGAGATCACCACAGCCCATCCCGGTGCCGACATCCATGCGGTCGAGTGCGACCTGCAGTCGTTCGAGTCCGTGCGCTCCGGTGCTGCTCAGGTCATCGAACGCTGCCCCGAAGGAGTCGACGTTCTCTGCAACAACGCCGGGGTGATGGCTCTCGCCGACACCGCGACCGTCGATGGCTACGACGTGCAGATGCAGACCAACCACCTGTCACACTTCTTGCTGACTCGCGAGTTGATGCCATTGCTCGAACGAGCAGCGACAGCCAACGGCGAGGCTCGCGTCGCGAATCACTCCAGCGTCGCCCGTCTGTCCCCGAGCAAGGATCTGCACGCCGATCACCTGGGCAAGAACGGCGGCAACCTCGGCGGTGACGGTTCCAGTCTGCAGAACAAGGTGTTCCGCGGGCCTCGCTGGCTTCGGTACAACCAGTCCAAGCTCGCGAACGCTGCCTTCACCGCCGCCCTCCATCACCGCCTGCAGGCAAAGGGATCCAACGTGAAGGCGCTGGTCGCCCACCCCGGCTTCGCCAACACGCACTTGCAGACGACCTCGGTCAGCGAAGGTGGGATGGGCAAGATACTCACGAAGCTCTCGATGCGTTTCAGCCAGACAGCGGAGGACGGAGCCATGGGCATCATCAGCTGCATGAGCCTTCCGAGTGCGCAGTCGGGCCAGTTCTACGGGCCAGGCAGCAAGGCGACCTCGATGCAGGGGCCTGCCGAGCCGTTCGCCCTGGAGTCGTTCTACGACAACGACGCAACTCGCTCCCTGTTGTGGAGCGCAAGTGAAGAAGCCATCGGGGGAAGTTTCGATCTGTGAGCGCCACCGCCGACCTCATCCTGGTCAACGCCGACAACTACGTTCGCGCCACCACCTCGCGACAGTTCGCCATCACCCAGAAGATGACACGAGGCCTCGACCGGTTCACGCACGGCCGGCGACCGACGCAGCTGGACAAGCAACAGGTCGAGCGCATGAACCGCGACACCATTTACAGCTCGGCGCTCGTCGATATCAGTGCGGGTGCGAGGGTCACGCTTCCCGACGCCGGGGGTCGTTACCTCTCGGTCGCTGTCATCAACGAGGACAACTACACCACCTCGATCCTTCACGGCGCCGGAACGTACGACCTCACCATCGAGGAGCATGGAACCACTCACGTGATGCTCGTGGCTCGCACGCTGGTCGATGCAACCAACGACGCCGACCTTGCCGAGGCGAACGAACTCCAGGATCAGCTGCGATTCGAGGCGGGTTCGTCTCGCCAATACGAGCGGCCGAACTACGACCCGGACTCCTACGCCGCCACCCATGAGCTACTCAAGGAACTCGGCAAGGGGCTGACGGGCGCCTCCGGTGGAAACGGGCGCCAAGATGAGGTCGACCCTGTGCGACACCTCCTGCTCTCCGCCTACGGGTGGGGCGGGCTGCCGGATTACGAAGTGATGTACGAAGCGAGCGCGGTGAGCCTGCCGACCAGTGATCAACAGCTGACCGTTCGCGATGTGCCCGTCGACAGTTTCTGGTCGATCAGCATCTACAACAGCGACGGCTTCTTCGAGCAGAACCCCTACGAGTCCTACAGTACGAACAGCGTGATCGCCGAAGCGAATGACGACGGCTCCTTCACGCTGAACTTCGGGCAAGAGCCGAACGGTCGGCCGAACTTCCTTTTCATCATGGAGGGTTGGAGCTACAACGTGCGGCTCTACCAACCTCGCCGAGAGATTCTCGATGGCGAATGGAACTTCCCCGTGCCCGAGCCCACTGCCTGACGCGAGCCGCTGGTGTTCAGCCGCTGAGGGGCGCGCTGGTACGTTGCATCGATGGATCGCTTCTACCCCATCGGCACGCCTGGCATCCCCTGGACCGAGGCCGACAAGCAGGAATGGTTCGATGCTCGATCGATCGAGCGCAGCTATCACGACGAGGTCGTGGCCAAGATCGAGGCGCTCGACGATTCGTTCGAGGTCGTTCAGTACGGTGCGCTGTCGTTGGACCCGGAGCGCTATCCGCTCATGGCCGTCACGCTCCCGGCCCAAGGGGATGATGCGCCGTGGGTCCTGATCACCGGTGGTGTGCACGGGTATGAAACCAGCGGTGTTCAGGGAGCACTTGCGTTCCTCGCCGATCATGCCCCGAGCTATCGAGATCGAATGAACCTGATGCTCCTGCCGTGTGTCAGCCCGTGGGGGTACGAGGTCATCAACCGTTGGAACCCCATCTGCCTCGATCCGAACCGTTCGTTCTTCGCCGACAGCCCGTCTGAAGAAGCAGCGTCGCTCATGAACTTCATCGCCGGACTCGACGTCGACTTCGTTGTTCACATGGATTTGCACGAGACGACCGACAGTGACGAGACCGAGTTCCGGCCAGCAGTTGCTGCTCGAGACGGGGTTGCGTCAGACCCCGGCCTGATTCCCGACGGCTTCTACACCGTGGGCGACTCCGAGAACCCTCAGCCCGACTTCCAGGCGGCGATCATCGCTGGCGTCGAACAGGTCACCCACATCGCCCCTGCCGACGAGGCCGGGCAGATCATTGGGTCCGATGTGACCCAGCACGGTGTCATCAATTACCCGTTCACCGAGCTGAGCCTCTGCGCTGGTGTCACGAACGCTCGATTCACCACGACGACCGAGGTGTATCCGGACAGTCCGAACGCCACGCCCGAGATCTGCATCGAGGCCCAAGTGGCCACCGTGAGGGCCGGTCTCGACTTTGCGCTGGCCGAGCTCTAGATCTTCAACTGCTCGATGCACCGAGTGTTAGCTTCTCGCCGATGGTGATGAGGGGCAGACAACAACCGACGGCGTGGCTGCTGTTTGGACTCGCCATCCTTGCCGGGGCCTGCGGCCGGGGATCAGCTCCCATTGGTCTGATCACCGACCAGGCAATCGACGTCGACGGCGTCACGAGGGTCTATGACCTCCACGTTCCAGCGGCACAGCCCGAACACCCCGAGGAGCCTCCTCTCGTTGTCCTCCTCCACGCGAACCGCTCGTCGAGAGATGACATCACCGGCCGCTCACGGGCGACGTCCCCGTATGCCCAGTGGCTCGACCTTGCTGACATCGAGGGAATCATCCTGTTGATCCCTCAGGGTGTCGAGGGCCCCGAAGGGCACACCGGATGGAACGACTGCCGCAGCGACAGCATCGGGAACCCCACCAGCGACGACGTGTCCTTCATTCTCTCGGCCATCGATGAGGTTGCTGACGCCCACGGCGTCGACGACGAGCGGGTGTTCGCCACCGGCACGTCCAACGGAGGCCACATGGCCATCCGACTGGCTGAGGAAGCTCCCGAACGGTTCGCTGGCATCGCCGTGATCGCTGCAGGCATGCCGGCGAACAGCCAATGCACGTCGGCGAACGAGGCGATGTCGGTTCTGTTCATGGCGGGCACCGCAGATCCCATTGCCCCATTCGAAGGTGGAGCGATGGCAGGTGACCGGGGCACCATCTTGTCCGCTGCGGCTTCGACGAGCTACTGGCTCGACCGCAATGACATCCCGCACACACCATCGGTCACCGCCTTTGCCGATCTGGTCGCAGACGATGCATCCACCATCGAGCGATTCGACTATCCCGAGGGCATCAACGGCTCGAGGGTCACGGCGTACCGGGTGAACGGTGGAGGACACGCCGAACCCAGCATCGCTGCCCAATATCGACGGGTCTTCGAGCGCGTGGTCGGCACGCAGAACCATGACGTCGAAATGGCTTCCGAGGTGTGGTCGTTCTTCAACGATCTCAATCGCTGAGGCGTTGGCTCACTCGGGCACGGGGTCGATACGGGTCCGGAGTGCCTTGGCGACTTCCGGGCCCAGGATGCCGCTGAGTTCAGCACTCAGACTGATGGCTACGGGGACTTCGCCGACGTAGGCGGATGGCAACCCGTCGGGCTGGGAGTGCTCGGTGCATGACCACGCCAACCCATCGGCGTCCTCGCCCCAGTCGTTGCGGCTCCATCGACGCAGCGTCTTGCTGCCATCGTCGTTCTGGTCGACGCGGATCGGGACTTGCCAACAGATCGTGGGCCGCCAGTCCATCGGCGACTCGTCCTCGTCCAGAGCGGAGAGATAGAGCGCGCAACCCTCTCCCCCGCTGAACCCGGGACGGTTGTGGAAGATGCAGGCGTCATCGACGACACGAGTGGCCTTGCCGCCGTCGAGGTTCTTCGGCGCGTCCCGCAAGACGCCACCCGAAGCTGCCGCGAGGTGATTCTCGAATCGAGCCGGGTCGAGGGTCAGGCCGAGCATTTCGATGCGCATGGCCTCGTCGTTGCCGAGTAGGTGAGCACCCTCACTGCAACAGCCCTGGGAGAGTTCTGGTGCTGGAACATCGAGGATGCCCTGACATCCGTTGCCCCAGAGGCACTGCCAGTTCGAGTCGGTGAAGCCCACGTCGATCTTCCAACGTGTGCCGTCAACGGGATCGGTGAACTCTTCGAACTGCTCTGCTTGGTCAGACGCCATCGGCCGCGACTCTATTGACCCGCAGAGCAATCACGTCTGCAAGTCGAGTACGCCAGCCACTGACTCGACCGCCCGTGACCACGAGTCAGGCGTCGCTGCCGGTCGGATCACGAACTTCGAGAACCCCACATCGAGGAACGCTTCCATGTGTTCACGCAGTCCTGCCTCGCCGACAGCAATGACATCCTCCGCGCTCAGATCCGGTCGTCGAGATTCCACCGACGCACGCACGTCATCGGGTATGGACCCGTCTGTCCAGCTGATGTTGACGCCAAAGTGCTCGCCGTCGATGTGCTTGCCCGCTGCTGCGGCTGCCGCCTCGATGACCAGACGGCTTTTGGCGGCTTCGGCCGGCGGGCACAGGCCGGGCATCCACCCCTCGCCGATCCGTCCGCATCGCCGAAGCGCCGCTGGCACTTGCCCACCCAGCCACACTTCGAGCGGGTCTTGCTTCGGGCGCACGGCGAGCTGCACGTCTTCGTAGTGGTAGTGCTCGCCGCTGAAGGTCAGGGTCTCGCCCGCCCAGAGGCTACGCATGATGTGCAACGACTCTTCGAGCATCTTGGTCCGAGCCGATGCTTCGACGCCCTGAGCCGCGAGCTCCTCAGGGCGCTTGAGCCCGATGACCGCCAACAGCAACAGCCGACCATTCGACAGTTGGTCGAGCGTGGCCAGTTGCTTGGCGAGGAAGACCGGGTCACGGCCCGGAACCACCAGGTGCGTTCCGAGCTTGAGCCGTTCCCGTCGTCCGGCTGCCACCGACAGAGCGGCGATCGGGTCGAGTGTTGGCGCGGCGACGATGTCAGGCACCCACAGCGAGTCGTACCCGAGATCATCGAGAGCGTCGACGAGTGTCAAGAACTCACCTGGATGACTGGCTACGCCTGCACCTGCAGCAACTCCGATGCGTACTTTCATGGCGACACTCTCTCACCCGGACGTGGCAGCAACCGAATGCGTAACGCACGGCCTGCCATACTCCCGCCGTGACCGAAGCAGATGCCATCGCCGCAACCGAGACCCCGGCCACGACGGCATCGATCGCTGCCGAAGTACGCGCGCTGGGTGTCGAAGAGGGAATGACCGTGATGGTTCATTCGTCACTGTCTCGATTGGGATACGTGATCGGCGGTGCACACGCTGTCGTCGCTGCGCTGATCGACGTGCTGGGCGACGCCGGCACATTGATGATGCCGACGCACTCAGGAGCGTTGAGCGATCCCGCGAACTGGAGCCGGCCACCCGTGCCCGAGTCGTGGTGGCAGCCGCTGCGAGACGAGATGCCAGCGTTCCACCGCGACCTCACACCCACTCGCTCCATGGGTGTCATCGTTGATTGCTTCCGTCAACTTCCTGGCGTGCTACGAAGCAACCACCCAACGGTGTCAGCGGCGGCGCTCGGACCGAACGCCGCCGCGTTGCTCGATGCTCATGATCTGGTCGACCGGTTTGGCGACACGTCGCCCCAAGGCAAGCTCTATGCGCTCGGAGGCAGCATCCTCCTCCTGGGCGTCGACCATGGCAACAACACCTCACTCCACTTGAGCGAGGCCCGATCGGGGCTTCCCGAGCTCGTGGCCGATGGTGCCCCGGTGATCGTGAACGGCCAGCGTCAGTGGGTCGAGGTCCATCATCTCGACGATGACGACAACGACTTCAACGAGATCGGCGAGGCGTTCGCTGCGACTGGCAAGGAGAAGCAGGGCACCATCGGTATCGGGGTCGGGCGCATGTGCCGCTCACGAGACGTTGTCGACTTCGGCGTCGAATGGATGCTCGCCAACCGCACACGTTGAGGTGTTCGGTCGCTTCCCGGCACCGCACCAACGCCGCTGACTATTCTCACCCTCGTCCGGCGAATGCCGGTGCTCTGGAGGGAGACACGATGGATGCGGATCCAGGTGGCGCTGCGGCGCCCCAACCGGGCAGACCCGACGCAGGCGATGCGGGAACCGGCGATGCCATCGCCCGCATATGGGGCTCGACTGGTCCGACTGGTCTTGTGTCCGTCACGTTCGCGGGAGCGGCGATCATGCTCGGTGGCGTGATCTTTGCCGTCACGGCGTATGCCCCGGCTGAGACCGAATCGGCCACCGTTCTACGGCAGTACTTCTCGTCGACCGGGAGCGGGCGTTCGATCTGCGGGATCGAGGTGCAGGTGGCCTCGGGCGAAAGAGGGAAAGCGGCCGGGAGCAACGTGTGTTCGACCTACGACGAGGGCGACCAGGCGGTAGCGCTTGTCTCCACCATCACCGGGGATGTTGTTGGCGTGCGGCACGCAGGCCGAGACCTCGGCCGGGCGGGCAACCCACTCGCTGGTCTCGTCCCACTCTTCGCTTTGACCGTCGTCGCCTCTGCGTTCGTGGCGGCTGGGCGCAGAACAGCACCGGGCTTGTTGACAATGGCCACCGCCACCCTGACCGGCGGGCTCATCGGTCTCGGGATCGCTTGGCCCCTCTTCTGATCTCGAGATGCTCAGGTCAGGCGTACGCCTCTTCATCGATCCACGGACCAACGCCGCTGATGCGATCGACTGCAACCCGCACAACGACACAGTCCGGCGAGTCGCGAAGAGCAAGCGGGTGCTGGCGAAGGCCGATGTATTTGGCTGCCAGTCGATCCATCAGATCGGGGTCGGGGCCTGGCTCGAGCGTGGCAGTACCGCGGATCACGAGGTGGCGCTGGAAGCCGCGCTCGTTTCTCTCGGTGTCCTCGATCGAAAGGATCACGTGCGGATCGATCCCCAGGTTCCGGCACTTGACGCTGCTTGCGTCAGAACCGAAAAGGACATCGTCGCCCTGGGCAATCACCCAGACAACAGACACTTGCGGAGACCCATCCGGGTTGGACGTCCAAACGTGTGCGACGGCGTCCGTGCCGAGCAGGGTCTGTACTTGGGTCGGTATCGACACCATGACTGACCTCCTCGTTGCCCAGGCACCCTAGGGCAGACGCCCGATCCGCGCCGGAGAACGGCTGGTTCGCTCAGCGACCCCGCGGATGGCGGCCGACGATTGCGTACCGGTGGTCGGTCACCTGCTTGCCCCAGAGAACGTCAGTGGTCGAGAGATCGGCGTACTCCACGTGCTGGAAGTGTCTTTGCAGAGCGGCGAAGACGACCTCGGCTGCGGTACCGGCGCTGCCCCAGACACCCTCGATGGCGATGAAGATGCCATCGTCGGTCAAAGGAGCCGACCACCGCTCCACCACCGCTGCCGGGTCCTTCACTGCCCACAGGAGGTGGCGAGACAGCACCGCACCCTGAGGGGTGACAGGAACGTCTGCTGTCTGCACATCGCCGACCATGAACTCGATGTCCAGCCCAGCGAGTTGTGCCTTGTTCCTCGCCTGCTCGACCATCTTCGGCGACACGTCGAGGCCAACAACGCGATGCCCGCGCTGGGCAAGCAAGATCGCGACAGACCCCGTCCCGCAGCCGAGATCGACCACGGCGCCACGCGACTCCTCGAGGAAGCCATCGAGCAGCGCCGCCCAAGCGTTCCGAGTGTCAGGGTCGCGCAGGCCGTGGTCAGCTTCATCGTCGAACGTCGCCGCCTGCTCGTCCCAGAACGTCCGAGCGTCTTCGAGGCTCATTCCTTCGGCCGGATGCAGCAGGGATCCAACATCAGGTGCCCGCAAGCGCAGCGACGACGGGAGCAAAGCTGTCGATCGCGTCGGACTGCACCGTGACGTACGAACCCTGCCAACGTTCGCGTTGCTCGATCAGTTCTTCGGCGATCTGATCGACCGACCCGACGAGCGTGTGCGGGCTTGCCAGCACCGATGCTGCGTCCATGCCCATGCCCTTCCCGACCTTGCCGGCGACGGAGTCTCGATCGTCAGTGACCATGGTGACGAACTTCAAGATGCTGATCTCGATGTCGTCGAAACGGTCGCCTGCCGCTTCGCGAACCCAGCCGAGCTTTTCTTCGGTCGCTTCAGAGGACATCGACTTCATTGCTTCTGGCCCGACAACGCCTTCACCGACGTTGGGGTTCACTCCCACGATGTCGGCCATGCGGGCTGCGGTCGACAACACCCGCTTGCCGCCACCGCCAACGATGATCGGGGGGCCGCCTGGCTGCACCGGCTTGGGCAGTCCGTCCATCTCGGTGATCGTGTAGTGGTCGCCTTCGAACGAGAACGCTTCGTCGCCCCACAGTCCGCGAAGCACCTTGATGCCTTCGATCATGCGGTCGATCCGCACACCCGCACGGTCGTGCGGCATACCCGTTGCTGCGTAGTCGCTCGACATCCAGCCGGCGCCCATGCCCACTTCGAGCCGTCCTTCGCTCAGAAGATCCAGCGTGGTCATCTCTTTGGCCAGGTAGGCGGGATGCCGGAAGTCGTTGGCGAACACCAGCGTGCCGACCCGCAAGGTCTGGGTCACCGCAGCTGCAGTGGCAAGGGCAGCGATCGGGGCCAGCTGATCTCCGAAGTGATCGGGCATGAGCAAGGCCGAGTACCCGAGGTCTTCCGCCTTCTTTGCCGTGTCGGTCCACTCGGCAGCGGAACGGGCACTGGCGGCCATGACACCGAAACGGAAGGGGCGTGTGTTTGCCATCTGGCGACACTAGTGCAGCGTCGAAGTCCCCCAGAGAGCCGGCCTGCAGGCAGCGAGGGAACTACTGCATCCGGGTTCTTCCCGGACTGCCCCTTCGCGTTCGTGTGCGGGAAGTGAGCCCAAACAGACAAACGCCAGCAAGGCTGCCAAGACTGAACTTGTTCGCCTTTGCGACCAATTCCGCTGGCTTGTACGACGCCGTCAATTCGGCTGCCTGACGGCCACTCTGAGGCACGATCCGCCATCCGTTCGCATAGCCGTCCACCGAGAGGTGCTCGGCAGTCCACCCCGCAGGCAAACCGTCGAGTTCCCATCCAGGGGCATAGCTTTCCGGAATGATGAGGACGAACGGGTCCGTCACGTCGGAAAGCTCGATGTTGATCTCCGATGGCTTTCGGTCCGCTGTGAGGACCGTCGGCGCTCGACGCTCGCCGAGGCCGGCCACCTCGATCAGTACTCGCGGTGCATCGGATCGAACGACGCTGATGGCGTCGAAGGTCACTGTGGTGTTGTCCGGCCGTCCGTCGGCGTACAAGAACATGAACAATCCCGTCGCTGCAGGATCTGTTTCGATCTCCGCTCGGTAGCGAAGGCCTTCCTCCACCACCGGCGCATCGGCGCAGGCCTCCACCGTGCTCTGCCAAATGCAGAAGCGGGGCAAGACATCGTTGTTCGACAGGTGATCGAAGCTCACGAGAAGCGTCTCACCAGCGGGGGCCGAGATGCGGGCATCGACACAGGCCGTGTGAGCCCGCGCCCAGAGGCTGACCGTTGCGTCACCGATCTCGCCACCGAGTCCAACCTCTTCTGCCGATGCATCGTCGACCTTGTGGCAATCGCCGACTGAGCCGAAGGGTTCCAGCAGATCGGTGCGGGCAACGTCGACTTCGAGGGACTGAACCACCTGGGTTGTCCTGACGCCCGACAACGCATTGGCGACATCGAACGGTTGTTGGTCAAGCGGTTCGAACTTCACCAACTCGATGTCGCTGTACCGGCTGACCGTCCGTTCATTGGCCTCACCGTCCGCGTAGACGAAGAGATCAATGCCGTGAGAACGATCTTGTGCTGTCAGCTCGAAGATCGAACGCGTGGGTGCTCTGTCGACGAAGACGGCGTCGATGACGCACTTCTGCTGCTCTTCGCTCCATCCACAGATCCGCGCTGGCGCTCCAGCCAAGGCTTCAGTGGTGAGAAGCAGTTGGGCTGGTTCGTCGGCTGGTTCGATGGTGAAGGCCACACAGGCGCTGTGGAGGTCGGTTGAAAGGGCAATGGACGTCAACGAGCGCTCCTCGGCGAAATCGAGTTCCTCGATTGTCCGTTCGTCCTTGCGATTGCAATCGGACAACACGCCAGGGTTCTGCACATCGACCCGACGCTCACGGAGAAGCTCGACGGTCTCGCCGGAAACAATCGTCGTGACCATCCCATCCACAAACGGAACCGTCGCATCGCCGATACCGATGGCATCAACGACCTCGCCGCCTGGATCGAGGTCGAGCACGACACCGGAAGACACCTCGACTCCTTCCAACGTCACCCGATCAACGAGGCGTCCCTCGATCATTTCACCAACACGATGGAAGCTGACATCGATTCGCTCGGGCTCGTCGAATGTGACGACCAACTCAGATCCGGCGAGGGACATGTCGACGCTGCCATCGGATGCGGCAGTCCAGAGCAAGCGATCACTCGTGGCCAGCGGATCAACCACCGCTCCGAGCCCACGTCCAACAGCGAGTGCCTCGGTCCCGTCGACGGCACCAACCGTGTAGCTCTCGACACGAACGCTGCGAGCTTCGGGGCGGACGAAGAGCCATGCCACGTCGTTCGACGCAACCAGCTCGAGACCTTCGATCTGTTCTGCTCCTGCACGGAACCGCTCAGGGTCGATGGCGGGATCCATGATGTCGCGACGGATCACGAGGTGACTCGCTCCAAGGGCGTCGAGCGACCGATTCGCTGCGTCGCTCTCGCCAGCGAGCAGGGTCGACTCCACGGCCTCGAGAAGGTCGTCGTATCCCCGGACTTCGCCGAAGTACCCGCCGGGTAGGCGCTGGAGGACCGGGCGATCGAAGAACTGATTGATGAGATCAACACCGTGGTAACCCCACGTCGTTGTGACTTGGTAGTAGTCGTTCAGAGGGAGAACCGCCACCTTCCCGTCGTTGGTCGAGGACGAGACCATGGTCGCGAGGTCATCCCACTCGTCGGGAACGGCAACGTGGCTCGGCGGCAGACTCGATCGATCAGAGGCGATGACATCGCCGTTGATCAGCGGCCATGGGTGGGCGATGCTCGCAACGGCGAGCAGGGCGACACAAGGCATCGCGACGGCTGATCCTGCGCTCCTCGGAGAGATGTGGGCGGCCCGATCGATCAGCAAACCGAGCAGCAGGGCGTAGACCACCACGAGGATCGGACCGAACTTCGAGATCGGATCTCGGAAGAGCCACCACCCAGGCACATAGTCGTACAGCACCTGGTTCAACCCTCCGAATGGGGCGTGCAGACCTTGGCTCACGACGATCAACACCAAGGCCAGACCCAGGAGCAAGTGTCCAAACCGACGCTTCTCCGCCACGGCACCGATGCCGCCGAGAAAGGCGCCAACGGGAAGAGCCCAGCGCATGATCGACCACGGCGCTTGGTCAAGGCGGGCGCTCCATGGGAAGTACTCAGCTGAGAACCACCCCCAGTGGGCAGTCAGCGTCGCGACCCGGTCCAACCGGTTCTCGGCGTACACCCACGACCACGCTTGGGCGTCAGTGACCGCAGCGAACGAGACACCATCGGCTCCTCGGCCGTAGACCAGAACCGCAGGGACGATCCAGAACGCGTGGATTGCAACGATCACCGGGACAGCCCGAATCGACGTTCGCACGTCCCGCCACGTGGGGCGAACGACAGCTATGGCAACGCCGAACGTGGCCAACACCGCACCGGCGATGACCGCGACGAGCGGCGGATTCACCGACAAGAACGTGACGGGCAACGACACCGCTACCAAGCGCGTCACCGACGTCGAGCGCTCCTGCAGCGAAGCCAAGAGCTCGCCGAGAACCGCTCCGAGAATGCCGATCGCGAGGGGAAAGATCAGGTTCGGGAGCTGAAGGAGAACGAACGGGTTGAAGACCCCGATGAGACCAGCGACGGCGATCGCCACACGGCTGTCGAGCACGACCCGTGCAAGATGGCTGACGCCGAAACAGGCGAACACCATGACGCCGACGAACATCATTCGCTGAGCCACGAGCTCATCCCCGCCCAGAACACCAGCGATGCGGATCAAGAAGACCTCGACAACTCGACCGGCGTCTGCCGTCGTCGCCCCTGCGCCGCTCATCTGGTGGTTCCAGAACGAACCTGATTCGGCAGCAAGACCGTTGCGGATCAGCGGGGCGACGTCACCCGTTCCGATGAATCGCCCCGGCTCGAACCATCGCAAGACGACAGTGGCGACGAAGATCAGCGGCGAGAACTGCCAGCAGCGATCGATGAGTAGGGGCGACGGCGTGAACGTCCGTGTTCGACGTCGAGTGGGAAGCTCGACGGCCGCCATCAGCTTGCTCTTCGAGCAGCAACAGCACCGGCGGCTAGCCCGGAACTCTCGACCGTCTTCAACACGATGAGACCAGCGGTGAGAACGGGCCGACGAAGCAACGGCCCTGTTTGGCCGAAGAGCGCAGGACGACCCAGCCGGCGGAGCTCGGGATGCTCACGCGTTGCCAGATAGTGCTGGAAGCTCTCGCCGTAGTAGCGCTTCTTCCGGAACATGTCGGTGAGGGACACTCGACCGTCATCGTGGAGTATCAGGTCATCGACTCGACCGATCGAGTGACCGGCAGCAGCGAAGCGATCAGACAGGTCCCAGTCCTCTCCGGCCCGAAGATCTTCTCGGTAACCGCCGATTGCCCGAACGGCTTCGGTCGGGAAGAAGCGCGCCGCCTCGACATCAGGGTCGCCGACGTAGAGCGCCTTTTCGTGAGCTCGGCAGGCGGCAAAGAAGCCATCACCAATGGAAGTCTCTGGCACGATCACGCTGTCGCAGTGCCCGGCGTGAATTGCCTCCACCGCTGCTCGGGCTACATCGGCGGTCAGATACATGTCGCTGTCGATGAATGCAATGACCGACCCTGTCGCCAGCGCAAGTCCTCGATTGCGCTGCGCACTTCGTTCCGGTCCCCATGTCTCGACTCGATCAGCACATCGCTGGGCGATCGCCAACGTCTCGTCGTCGCTGTGGTTGTCGACCACGATGATCTCGACGTCGGCGTGAGTCTGGGCCCGGAGATCGACCAGGCAGCGCTCGATGGTGCGGTCTGAGTTCTTCGTGGGGACCACAAATGTCAGACGTCCGTTGACAGTCATCTCGACACCGACGAGACGCTGATCGGTTGGAGTGGTCGGTCGGTTGTCAGGTCGATTCGACGACCGGCGATCTCTGCGTTCTCGACTGCGGTGGCGAGAACTGAGACAGCGACGTTGTCCCATCGCTGAGCCCCGCCGAGCCAGCCGTTGCGTGCAGGCGCCGAGACGAGAGACGGCAGCTGTTCGATCAGGGCCTCTGCCATGGCTTCCGGGCGGGCTTGCACCGTCCACCCCTCGGCGGCGCTCACCGAGTCACGAAGTCCGTCGACGTCGTAGCCGATCGACGGGGTGCCGAGCTGGGCAGCCTCGTCGACGACGAGTCCCCATCCTTCGCGAACCGACGTCACGAGCTGCACGTGAGACCGTGCGACGATCGAGCGTTTCTCCGCAGCGCTGACGAAGCCATGTGAAATCACGTGATCTCCGACCTTCGAGAGACGATCACGTTGTGGGCCTTCCCCAATGAGGTGCAGTTCGAGATCTGGTACGAAGGCTCGAGCAATCTCGACAGCCTTGACTGCATCGGCCGGGCGCTTGTTGGCCGCCATGCGGCCGACGAAAACAGCTGTCGGTCGATCGGCTTTCACTGATACGTCGACGATTGGATCGGCGTCGATGCCGACAGGCACCACCACGATCCGTTGCAGACCGGCGTCGATGAAGCTTCGTCGACTCGATTCCGAGATGGTCATCACCGGCGTGTGCCGGAGCGATCGGATCCAATGGGGTTCGAGTACATACCGACCAAGGAGCGCCGCCGGCATCGGCATCTCGAAGAACCACACCTCCCTGGCCAGCTGATGCATCAGGACGATGTTCGGTGTCGAACCCACCCACTCGTGACAACCGAACGGCCTCGTGTTCACTTCGTCGATGACGAGATCGATGCCTTCGTTCGAACCGACGTCGTCCCACCAGCGGCGAGCGTTGCGGTACACCGACCACCTGCTGCCGCGCCGGACGTGACGAATCCCATTCGACCATGTCGTGTCTTCGATACCGTCGACGGCGCTCGAGAAAAGCGTCACCTCATGGCCGAACTCCACCCATCGGCGGAGAATCTCCTCGGTGAACACTTCGGCTCCGCCGCTCGCAGGATGGGAGCGGCAGCGAAAGTTGAACAGAACGATTTTCATGCGGGAACCTCGAAGACTTCAGCCCGGCGTGTCCCGGGTGTGAGTGAGCGACTTGTTGTTGTTCGAGCGGCGAGCGAGAGAACGTCTCGGGCGGAGCGAACGACGGCTCGAACACCGACGCTGCTGCTGTCACACGAAGTGATCTGCACTGGGCAATCGATGACGTGGTTCCAACCCTGCTGAGCGCCGATGACGAGAAACTCGAGATCGAACAGATAGCCGGTCTCGCGGGTTCGAGGCAGCACGTCAGCGACCACTTCTCGACGGAAGATCTTGACTCCGACCTGGGTGTCCGCCACTGGCGACGCAAAGAGCGTTCCCACGACCAGTCGACTGCCGGCGGAGACGACGCGCCGTGGCAAGAGCCGATCGACACCTGACGCGGGGTGGCGTTTCGAGCCGACCGCACCGTCGGAGTTGAAGCGAGATGTGACCGAGGCGAGTCGGGCGAGGTGGCTGGCGTCAAGCTCGCCATCGCCGTCGATGAAGCCGATCATCGATCCGCGTGCCTGTGTCATGCCTGAACGGAGTGCTGCACCTTTGCCCTGGTTGCGCTGGTGGGTGATCAGCTTCACGCGCGGATCATCGAGTGCCGCAACAGCGTCTGGTGTCCCGTCGGTGGAGCCGTCGTCTACGACGATGATTTCGAGGGTGAGCAGCTGATCAGCAAATGCGGCTTGCACGTCGTGCACGACCTGAACGACGGCTTTCGCCTCGTTCAGAACCGGCACAACGACGGTGAGGTCGAGGTCCGGAGCGCCAGTCGGGCCGTGGCCGGTTGGCCGGCGATCGATGCGGATGAGGGGTGTCGATGCGAGAAGACCGGAGACCAGCACACCGATGAGGACAGCGAGTGAGAGCGTGACAGACCTCGTGGCGAAGTGACCGCCGATCAGGAGGATCGCCACGCCTACCCAGGCGACGTTCGCTCGAACGACGGCGCCTTGAGCCAGGTGGTAGTTCATCAGAGCGGTGAGGGCTCCAGCCCAAAGCGCAGCAGTAGCGAGATGCGCAAGGGTCGCTTGGGACAAAGCGAAACTCTCACCGAGAATCGTCCCGAGAACCGACGGACCAAAGAGGACGACGCCGATGACGCCGAAGACGCCGAGCCCCATCGCAGCAAGCATGGAGTCGACCAACGCACGCCTGCCTTCGGCGCCTCCCAGTGCGTAGCGCGGTATTGCCGCCGTCACGATCGACTGAGGTGCGTACAGGACGAACTTGGCGGCAAGTGTTGCTGCTGCGTACGACCCGGCCTCGGATGCGTCGAGTTGATGGCGAGCCAAGATCGAATCGCTGCCGAGCAGAAGCCAGAAGCCAACGAAGGCAGCCACACCGCCAACGAGTTCGCCCCATGCCAGACGGAGATGCCAGACCACCAGTTGCGCAGGGGAACCCTTGACGCGAATCGCGATGAGAAGCGCAAGTGATGTCAGCGTCTCTGATGCCAGGGTGACCGCCAGGGCAGCGATAGCGGACGGGGCAGCGAGAAGAACAACGGTGCCGAGCACCAGGCGGAACAACGTTCCCGCAATCAGCACACCGGCGAGCAATCCGTACTGTTCGCGTCCCAGCAACACCGAGCGCAGTACGAGCCCTGCCAAAGCTGGCACGAAGAAGGCGCCGACCAAGGCCATCGGCACGATGCCGTCGATCCGGAGATATGCGCCGAGCCAGGGGCTGGCGGCGACAAGACCGGCCGCAACAGCTGCGCCGGCGAGCGAGAACTTCTGCAACATTGGACCGAATCCGACTGCCCGATCGCTGCGATGAATCCGAGCAACGTCGGCGGTCAGGGCGACCTGGATGGCCCCGGCTGGAATCGCCAGCACGAGGAGCGCAGTGAGCAAAGCGCTGAGTGAGCTGTACTCCTCAGCACCGAGGAGGCGACCGGTGCCGAGATGGAACACAACGTTCCCCCCGGCAACGGCCATGAGACCAGCGGCGAGACTGGCCGGTCCTGACCAGTCTCGCTTCGAGTCTCCCCCCATGGCTGACATCAGGCGGCGCGAGTCCGACGAGTCATTGCAATCATGACCGCACCAGCAAGGGCGAGCGCAGAACCGACAGATGCGAAGACCCAGGTCTCAGCACCGGAGAAGGCCAGCTGCTCAGCGGGCGGATCGTCCGGGCTGGTGTTGTTGTTGGTGGTGTTGCTGGTCGTCTGGGTGTTGACGGTGATGTTGGCGCTCAGAACAAGCGATCCACCATCAGCGGTGCGACACGTTGCCGACATCGTGCCACTGGCTGCTGATGCCGGGATCGTTGCTGATGCCGAGAAGTCGCCAGCCGCAGATGCAGTGGCGGTACCGACCGTCGCTCCGCCGAGGGTGACTCCGACGTCAGCACCTGGAGCACAGCCACCACCGGAGAAGGTGGTCGTTCCGCCAGCGGCAACAGCGCTGCTTCCGACACTCAGCGATCCTTGAGTGACTGGGTAGTCCTGCGCTCCCGCAGTGCCCGTCATGGCTAGAACCGTCGCAAACAGCAACGACATCCACATGCCTATCGAACGATGGTTTCTCAAAATTGACCTTCCCGTGCGGAGCATCCGCAACCCTCTGGTTCGCACGGAGGCTCGGCAGAGTGGCGACGCGCTGTGATGGGTCGATCGACCTATCACAGGCTCCTGACCAGGGTCGATGTCCCACGGATCCATCAATGAGTGCAGCCAATGAGCACACTCAGCGTTGGTGACCTGACGAGCATCTGCCCGGCCTGTTGGCCTCAGCGCTCAGCCAGGAACGGCTTCGACCAGCAGTGAAGCAAAAACCGGCAAGTCGAGGATGGCACGCCGCTCGGCGGGCACAACCAACACGTTCGCATTCCGCATCGACGCGACATCGTCGGCGTCCATCGAAACGAGCGCTGATCGCCGTTCATCGATCAGATAGACAGCGCCGTGCTCGGCGAGTCGTCGAGCCAGGGCATCGGGTGATTGGCCCGTTCGCTCGACCATGCCCCGGTCGAATTCGCAGAACAGAACAGGGTGACACGAGCGCAGCACACTGTCTGCGCCGCTGAGCACGGCGGGTTCGAAACCCTCCACGTCGATCTTGACCACGTCGACGCAACGACTGCCGACGACACTGTCCACGGTGGCCATGTCGACGTCGACGAAATCTTCGCCGTGTCCACCAACTGAGTGCGTGCCGCTGTTGTCCCCGTCGAGGTAAATTCGCAGCTCGCCAGACTGGGCTCCCGCGGCAGCCTCGATGACGGTGACGTTGGTGGTCGCCAGGGAATTGAGCGAGAGCGAAGCGCGGAGGAGCCCGAGATTGTTGGCGACGGGTTCGAAGGCGATGACGACACCAGCAGCACCCACGAGCGAGGCCGCGATGCAGGTGTATGAACCGTTGTTGGCACCGACATCGACAAAGGTCATACCTGGCAACAGGATCGACTCGAGAATGTCCAGTTCGATTCGTTCGTATTGTCCGGTGATCAACGTTGGTGTGATGGTGGCATCGCTCTGATCGATCGCGAGCCGCACATTCCGAAAGGCGATCACGGGAGGTCGATCGACGGCTTGGAAGATGCGGTCGTACATGTAGTTCGTGATCTTCAGATCATGAACCCATGTGTTTCGAAAACGAGCACGTCCAACGGCAATGGTCTTGCGTGCGATCACATCAACGACAGGCATGAGTTCCCCTTCGAGCAGCTGCGGGTCGCGCTCCTCGACAGGTTCGACCGCTCGCTGCCTCTCGTGAGACGCACCGAGGCTGAGCCGTGGGCCGGAGCAGCGGCATTCACGAGAGTGCGCCAGCCGCGACGACCTGGATCACCACACACGACGATCACTCCTGGGCCACGACCCGGCGCTTACATACCGGCGATACCGGGTGGTGGGGTGTCATCGGCTGTGACCGCATCATCCAAGCGCCTTCGGAGGGTCTGGGCGAGCCGCTCGTAGGCGGAGCGGAGTTCTTCGCCGGGCCAACCCTGCGGGAGCAGCGGGTCGGGCAGCGTCGGGTCACTGCGCAAGTGCCGGGCAGCGGCGATCAAGAGCAGGAAATGTCGTCGCGTCTGAGCGGCGCGGAGCTGTGCGAGCTCCTCCGTCAACGCAGAGTCGATCGCCTCGTTGATGCGTCGTGCTTCGGTCGCCCA